>JAWZYT010003930.1:0-73737 GCA_034508575.1 Petrolisthes manimaculis | reverse complement strand
GTGATGTGGTTGATGTGTCCCTCCATAAGACTGTCACTGCATGGATTTATTCACAGTATGTACAGTACACTCCAATCCAAAATATGTATCCAGGTTTAGTTAAAGGTTCGAACAGTTAAATTTCACCAACGAAGTCATTCCAATGGAGATCTTATTGTGCATTTATTTATTGTCTCTAGGTATTCGAAGCACACCTGAATACTAATTAGTGCTCGTGACTGTACACTCGCAATCCAAAATATGTATCCCGGCTGGCTTCGAATACCCTGATCGAGTATTAAGCGAGCTCTATAAGAGAGTTAGTGTTTGGGTCTGTTGGTCTGGACTGTGATAAAAGAGAAGTAAAGGAATAGTGAGACAGGCAATATCTATAAGAGACACAAAGCACAAGTCAGCATATATAATCTAGTAAGAGAATCAGCCAACCATGTCCATATCAAGATTGCCAGCTGTTGTATCATTATTATTGAACTTCATGACAACGTTACATGGTGCTGAGGTCATTTGAGTCCATGTGAAGGTTTGCATGATTGGAAAGTTTATTTTGGTCATGTGAATATTGCATGATTGTATCGTGAAATATTGCATGGCTGTGTTTCAGTCTGGAGACTGGTGCATGATAGTGTATAGTTAGAGGCGATAATGAGAAGGTTGCATGATGGTGTAGTTGGAGTCAGTCATGAAAAGGTTGCATGTTGTAGCTGAGTCATGAGAACGGTACATGATAGTGAAGCCTATTATGGGAAGGTTTCATCACAGTGGAGTTTCTATGGATCATGAGAATGTTGTAGCCTATGTTAGTGGAATAGAGTAATAGTAATGAAGTCAGTCAAGTTCATGATAATGTTGCATTACCGTATACAAGAAGTTTAGTTTCTGACTGAGACAGACTTGACTCACACTTTCCATGGGTTGTAGTAAACCTGTAGTTTGTTTAATAATAGGGTTGTGTTGTGTTGTGTTGGCCTGCAGGGGTAGATTCCCGTTACCTCACTGTTATTTATGTGTCGGAAACTTTCTCTGATCTCTTGTTTTATTCCTTCTGCACTTGTATTATAATAGATGTGTAGGTCGCAAAATATATAGTCTGTTGTTAGTTTTTGTCAGTCTTACAGACCTTCATGGAATCAACAGATACACTCATACATGTTTATCATTGTTAATATCAACGTGTAAAAATTAGAATGTATTGAGAGAGGAGTCAGATAATGAAGTGATCACATAGATTTGATACTGTACCGGTATAGTTCATAATGATTCACGTGGGGTTGTAAAAGTAGACTACTCTTTGTTATTGACTCTCGTCCACTACAGACACACCAATCATTGTAACTCCCTTCTGAGATGCCAATTTATGTCGATCCTTACAGTATACTAACTCACTGTTTTGATATACTTAATTGATATAGTATACTGTATACATACTGGTATTGTCTTAACAAGAATGTCAACAGTTACAGGAGACTCTATGCTGTGAGTTCTCTGGTTCAAAGTACATTCATTATACCTTGTGTTAATTATCTCTATAATCCTTCATTAGAGTAACTACAGTTTAAGAATAACAGTTTGTTGGATGAGGGAAGAAGGGAGGCGGCGGCCACAACAGTTATAATTTCCTGGGCGGGGAAGGAGGGAGCAAAGGACTGTACAGTCATCAAAAATAATTGCTTCACACTTTTCAAACCATGAATTTTATTGCTTGTAGTCAAGTAGAAGTGGCTGTATATTGAAGTGTGATTCCAGGCATTATGAGCCTTAAAGAGTTCAGCATTAGACAAAAACTACCTCAGGACTTATGACAGAAACTGTACACTTCCAATCAGTTAAGAGGTCTCATAACTCTACAATAATTACAAGAAAACAACAAAATGTAGTGTTAAGTTGGCCCTGCTGGGGAATTACTTACAGTTGGTGTTTTATAGATTATTATACATACCGTAGTAAGTAATTACGTCAATAATAACAAATTATTTAAATATTATTGATGGTAACTTTCCTAAGAAGGTCATTAGTCTATTGGTAGTTCATTTAGAGTGCAGTAAACAATATTATGATAACTTTACTAAGAAGGTCATTAATGTATTGATGTTCCTTTAGAGTGCAGTAAACAGTAAGGTTGGACGGCATCAAAGTCAGGACGTCCCTCTCCTTCCTCCTGCTTCATGACTGTCTCCCTTCCTCTCTAAACTTGCTAACTTGGAAAAACTTGAGGGCAGCGACCGTGCCTAACTTTTAACTTTGGCTATGATTGCTTACTCGTTCTATGCCCTGCCTGCATCCTTGCCACGCCCCTACCTCTTCTGCCTTACCACGTCTCACTCTCTTCTGCCTTACCATATCCTGCCTTGCCACACCCCACTCTCTTCTACCCTACCATGCCCTGCTCAGCTCCTTCCTACATCCCGGTCTGTTTTCCTGTTGTTCTTTGCTGTGTCGCATCTTGTCCTGTTTTCCTTTAACCTCACTTTTCTTTATTTCGTCTTCTATCCACCACCAGCCTCTCCCCTCATGGTTTCCACTCCAATGACACACCCCTGACCATCCCTTCCTTGTATACCGTGTCGGGGTTGGCTCATGAAGAAAGTCGAGGCTGCTGTAGACTGGACTGGACACCGCAATGCAGCTGACGACGACGACACCACCACCACCACTACCAACACTACCACCACCACCACTGCCAACACCCTGACGTCAGTCACCCAGACATACACTCCCAACAGCTGACACACACACACTCACTTTCCTGCTTCCTCTCACACTCCCAACAGCTGACACACACGCACTCACTTTCTTGCTTCCTCTCACACTCGCATCTTCATCCTCTTTTACTTTCTCACATACACAAATAGCCTATACTCGGTAAAGTTTGTATTCACATTCATTCTCTGATTCCTACATACACACTTTTTAATGAATTTACCTAATACATTTTCACACTAAGCTTCCCTTCACTGTCATGTAGCCTATTGTTGGTGTTTGTGGTATTTACATTTTTACATTTACATTCTCAGTTCGTCATACTCATATTGTTAACATTGATATCCACTTGATATTATCTGATTATATTATTCCTTACAGTAACACTCCCTAAATATATTCATTCTCCCTGACTCCTTCACACTATCACCCTGACAACTCTTCCTCACTCCCTCACAACTCCATGCACCCATTCGTCCCTACCTCCCTCATATTCCCCCCTCTCTGTCTCCCTCACACACTACACCTCACTCCCTCACAATTCCATGCACTCATTCGTCCCTAACTCCCTCATATTCCCCCCCCCCTCCTCCCTCCCTGACTCCCAACTCCCATTACTACTCCTCTCCCATCACACACTGATATTAATAGTAGTACAGTGTTCAATATAGCCGTATTGCATCGCTCTCCGTTGAAGTTGTGGTCGCCTCACTGGAGATCACAGTGCCACAAATTGGAACATTACCATTCTCATTCAGGGCACGTCTTTGCTGATTGTGCAGAGTTGGAAGGGACGAGGTGGGGGGAAGGGAACGGAAGGGAACGGAAGGGTGACTGTATTATACCAGGTTACCACTCTTTTAATTTCCATCCATTTATCAAAGGTCCAAGAGACTGAAATTCGTTTGAGATTTATATTGCAATTCATAAGGGTAGTGGTAGTGTGTTTTTAATAAGAATATTATAATCGATGACATTTTATCTTGCCACATTTTAGGAACCAATACTTCATTCCATTCTTGCTTACTACACTTTACTACAGTATTACCTACATATTGTAAGTACAGTATCTCTCTCTCTCTCTCTCTCTCTCTCTCTCTCTCTCTCTCTCTCTCTCTCTCTCTCTCTCTCTCTCTCTCTCTCTATCTCTCTCTCTCTCTCTCTCTCGTCTGTATATATAAACAAATTCATCAATATATTATGAGGTGAACTCCATCCCTTCCTTCCTTACTTTGCTAATCCTTCTGAAGATATCTCTCCCTCGGGCTGTTTCCATCTCATACAAACAAACAAAATCTCTCCCAGACTTTTCCCAGCCTCCCTCTCATTAGAACCTTTTGCAGCCTCATTCACCTGAACCTTTCCTACCCACTCACTCACTCACTGATTGACTGACTGACTGACTGACTGATTGATTGATTGATTGACTGACTGACTTACATACTGACTGACTGACTTATATACTGACTGACTTACATACTGACTGTCTGACATACTGACTGACTGACTGACTGCCAAAACTCTTCCCACCTTCATTTAAACTATTCCTCCTTATTCCTCCTTAAGGGGGTGCGGGAGTAGGGGACAGGCTTGGGGGGGGTGTTACGGGGGTGCGGGAATAGGGGAACAGGCTTTCTACGCACCCCAAGCCTGTCCCCCTATTCCCAGTCCCCCCCCAAGCCTGTCCCTCTACTCCTGCACCCCCTAACCCCCCCCAAGCCTGTCCCCCTATTCCCGCACCCCCTTAATTGCCTTGGAGATATGTTGGGAATGTGGAAATGTGGGAGAGTAAAGGCATATAATTGTATTCGTCTGCGTTGACAAATTAAACTTTAATACCTGAAAATATTGCTGTGTAAAAGTACTCGTGTGTAGGATTGGGGGAATGTATCGTATGACTATCTTGTATGTATGTATGTGTTAATGTGTCAGTGTATATCTTGTATGTATGTATGTGTTAATGTGTGAGTGTTTATAATCTTGTATGTATGTGTGTGTTAATGTGTGAGTGTATATCTTGTATGTATGTATGTGTTAATGTGTGAGTGTATATTATCTTGTATGTATGTGTGTGTTAATGTGTGAGTGTTTATAATCTTGTATGTATGTGTTAATGTGTGAGTGTATATTATCTTGTATGTATGTGTTAATGTGTGAGTGTTTATAATCTTGTATGTATGTGTTAATGTGTGAGTGTATATTATCTTGTATGTAGCCTATGTGTTTATATGTGAAAGTGGATGTATGTGTGTGTGTTTATGTATGTTAAGTTATGTGTGTGTGTGTTGAGTAATTAATATGAAAATGTGAATGTGTTTATGGCTGTGTGTGTGTGTTAGTTATGTGTGTGTGTATGTATGTATGTTAAGATATGTGTGTGTATGTATGTTAAGTTATGTGTGTGTATGTATGTATGTTAAGATATGTGTGTATATGTATGTTAGGTTGTGTGTGTGTGTGTATGTAGGCCTATGTATGTTAAAATATGTGTGTGTATGTATGTTAAGTTATGTGTGTGTATGTATGTCAGGTTTTGTGTGTGTGTGTGTTTTATCTTCATCGTAAAGTGGAAATAGCATGGGAGCAAAGGTTGAAAAGGAATGAACCCTGGAGTTTATTTAAACGGAATCTCCTTAGGGTAATGGTCTGGCCTTTGATATTTACGATCACTAAAGTAACTCGTAAACCCTCGACAAACCACTCCTCTATCTCAAACACACATACATACATACATACATACACACATACACTTACACACAAACACTTACAGTCACACATACACACTGAAGTAACTCGTAAACCCTCAACAAACCACTCCTCTATCTCAAACACACACACATACACACATACATACATATACACTTACACACACATATACATATACAGACAATTACACTTACAAACGTACATACATATATACACACACAGTCACATATACATACACACACATAGGCTACACACACACACACACATACCTACACTTACAGTCACACACACACATACATACACACACTTACACATACCCACACATATACACACACACATACCTACACTTACACACACACACACACACACACACACACACACACACACACACACACACACACACACACACACACACATACCTACACTTAGACATACCCAAATACACACATACACTTAAACACACACATACTTACACACACACATACACACACACACACGCACACACGCACACACACACAGTCACAAGTTGGCTTCATATTATTGGTTGCTTTGATTAACTAAACCTTTCAACAACTCTATAACGATTCCTTAATTAATGTATATATCCGTTTCCATTTGATACAGACTTAATTAACTTCACCGCGGATTTCTGAAGCGGCTGAATTTGTTGTTCTACGTAAATAATACAAATAAAATGGTTGAAAATTAAATTAAGATATGAATATATATATTAAGATATAATATATGAATGAAATAATAAGATATGTGAATAAAGGATGAATATGAGAAAATAATAAAATCAATAAATGAAAATGTAGCTAAAAATAATAATAATAATAATAATAAAATAATAATATTAATAATAAAATAATAATAATAATAATAATGTTGTGTATCAAACTACTATAATATTATATAAGTCATTCTTTGGTGTAATTGAATAAACACTATGGTAAACTTATGTCCACGTGTTTATATTACAGGATTTAATATTGTATTCACCTCCATGGCTTGGTGCAATATTATTTTACATGGTTTTGTTAAGTTTTTTAATATGTAAACAAAGAAAGACACATTCACCAATTTTATATACATAGGCTATTCTCGTTCCATCGTGGTGCCTCCTTTGTTTTTAATATGTAAACAAAGACAAAAATACTCACCAATTTTGCATACATAATTTTTCTCGTGGTACCTTCTTGTTTTAATATGTAAACAAAGACATAAACATTCACCAATTTTACATACATATTATCTTGGTGTCTCCTTTGTTTTTAATATGTAAACAAAGACATAAACATTCACCAATTTTACATACATATTATCTTGGTGTCTCCTTTGTTTTTAATATATAAACAATGACACAAACATTCACCAATTTTACATACATATTCTCGTGTACCTCCCTTGTTTTTTTGTTTTTGTTTTACGTATTATAACTGGACGGATATACATTGTTTTCTCCTTTACTTTTATGATTTGTTGTACAGAAATAATAAATATTGTCGTTTGTTCGTTTGTGTTGCATAATTATTCCTATAAATTCAGAACATTATTTTACTTAGTACCATTTCTCCTCATTTTTGTTTATCATTTCCTTTACCTTTAAAATACTGTTATATTTATATTTAGAGTAATAGTTTATGTTTTATTTATTTCTACAAGTCTTTACTCTGTGTATAAATTTCTGCTAGTGAAATGGGTGGTGAAAATGCCGACCCTCGCCTCCGCTCATTATAGATTAATTATTATTCAGCCGAGGAAAAATATATACTGGAGTCCCGTATTAATAATTCACCAGGTAAATGTATAAATAAATAACCCAGACCAACTTAACACCTTAATCCAACCAGAGTGAAACAGCCTAATGAATTCACACACACACACACACACCTCTTACCCCCCCCATTACTCCTCCCTACACTTCTACTCCACCTCTCCTCCACTCCCCACTCCTCCTCCACCGTCCCCACTTCACCACCCCACCTTACTCCACATCTCCTCCCCCCACTTCTCCATTCCACACTCCTCCAATCCACCTCTCCTCCACTCACACTCCTCCACCCCCTACAATTCCCAAGCCCCCCCCCATTTCCCCCCGCCCCCCCCCCCCCCTTTCCTCCACTGCCCCCCACTTCTTCAAATTCCCCCTTCTCCACTTCTGACCCCAAAACCTTAAAAAAATGTAAGTGAAAAGAAAATGGACAAAAATATCCGAAAAATACAGTACAGGGAGCGGCCCCCCCCCCCCCCCTTACCCACTCGACACGCCCCCTTCCCCCCCTCGCCCCCTGCCCCCTGCCCCCCTCGCCCCCTGCCCTCCTAACCCCTGGAGGATTTTTGTAAAAGGATTCCTGGAAAGTTTTTATTGGCCTGGTATTATATTATGTTTTAGAGGTGGGATTTTCACAGGGCTGGAGAGAGAGAGAGAGAGAGAGAGAGAGAGAGAGAGAGAGAGAGAGAGAGAGAGAGAGAGAGAGAGAAGATTATAAGGAAAGAGAGACAGAAAGAGATAGGAGAAGATTATAAGGAAGGAGAGAGTGTGTGTGTGTGTGTGTTAGAGAGAGAGACAGACAGACAGAGAGAAAGAGACAGGAGAAGATTATAAGGAAGGAGAGAGTGTGTGTTAGACAGAGAGAGATAGGAGAAGATTATAAGGAAGGAGAGAGAGAGAGTGCGTGAGTGTGTGTGTGTTAGAGAGAGAGAGAGAGAATGTAACAATGAGGAGGAATGTGAACGAACGAGGAATGGAAGGAGGAAAAGCTAAGTAGGGGAGAGAACAGTGAGAGTGTGTAAGAGGGAAAGAAACAAAAGGAGAGTGGATGAGATGGATGTGATAACGAGGAGGAGGAGGAGAGAAGGAAGAGGAGGAGGAGAAGGAGAGAAGGAAGAGAGTGAGTGCTATTAAGAGGGAAGGGAGATATGTGTGTGTGTACATTTAATGAATACAGGTAAATTACAGAAGATGGGAAGGAGCAGAAGAAGGAGAGAAACGAAGAAATAATTGATAAAAGGAAGCAGAGGAGAAAAGAAGTAAACAGTAATGGGAGTGGAAGAAGGAGGAGAAGAAGAAAGTGTGAAAAAGTACTGCAATAAACGAGAAAATAGAGAATAGTGAATGATAAGATAAAGGACGATAGAATTGTAATTAGTTTGCAAGGAATAGATTGGAATTATTTAGCTGAGAGAGAGAGAGAGAGAGAGAGAGAGAGAGAGAGAGAGAGAGAGAGAGAGAATAAAGATAGGGAGTAGAGACAGTGACAAGAATTAACAAGAATGAGGAGTAAATATAAGAACAGAGATAAGAGTAAAAATAATGAGAACAAGAACACATAATGAAGGAATAAACTGAGAAAAATGAACAGAGAGAGAGAGAGAGACAGAGAATAAGAGACAGAACAAGAGACAGGTAACAAGAGACAGGGAACAAGATACAGGGAACAAGAGACACAGAACAGGAGACAGGGAACAAGAGACGGAATAAGACGGGGGCAAGAGACGTACAGGGAGGAGGGCAAAGCGTGAGTAAAGAGGATTTAGAAGCAATATAAGGGAGAGGGAGAGTACAAGGTTGAAACTAATGTGTGTGTGTGTGTGTGTGTGTGTGTATGTGTGTGTGTGTGTGTGTGTGTGTAAAGGCCTATCGGAAATAAAATACCATGATTTAAATTAACTATAAAGAAGATTTGGCAAGTAGAAAAATACTGAATATAACATGTGGGGGAATGATAGGAAAATAGTTATAGTGAAATATTAGACACACACACACACACACACACTGTCACACACACACACACACACACACACTGTCACGCACACACACACACATTCACACACACTGTCACACACACACACACACACACACAAACGAATAAAAATAGACGAGAAAATAGAACCGTTTTAAGGGAATTAAATAATGCTAGAAATAGGTTAAAATACAGTGATGAAAATGGAAGATAATGGTGAGTGATTGTGATTGATGGTGAGAGACTGGAATAATAATAATGATGATGATGATGATGATAGATGGTGAGTGAGTGTGGAGGGAGGCCGGTGGATAATGAGGGATGAAGGAGTGAGATTAGTAATAAGTCGGAGGGTATTTATTGAGATCTAGGGCTAATTTGATACTGATGGAGAGAGAGAGAGAGAGAGAGAGAGAGAGAGAGAGAGAGAGAGTGAGTGAGTGAGTGAGTGAGTGAGTGAGAGTGAGAGTGAGACTTACTATACTAGATGAAAGACAACGATAATTTGTACACTGTTTAAGTAAAAAAAAATAAGAGAGAGAGAGAGAGAGAGACTTACTATTAGATATAAGACAACGATAATTTGTACACTGTTTAAAGTAAAGAGAGAGAGAGAGAGAGAGAGAGAGAGGGACGTGGGATGCTGTGGGAAGAAGGGAATAAGAGAGATAGATAAGAGAGAATTGTAGTAATAAAAGTGTACAAAGGGAAGATGGTAGTTGGTGATAGGCAGTGTTATAGTGTTGTTGTATATAGGCTTAGTTACTGTATAGTGTGTTTACTATATACTTCCCATCTCTCTCCCCCCCTCTCTCTCTCTCTCTCTCTCTCTCTCTCTCTCTCTCTCTCTCTCTCTCTCTCAGCACCATGTCTCATTGTACAGAATGTGAAAAGTATCCGTTAAAACAGAAGCTAAGAAAAAGTGTATGTGTTTGTGTTGTCATGTGCATCCAAGAAGTTTATTAGTGTGTATCCATCCATCCATCCAAGACACCTACGTCAGAGATATGTGTGTGTGTGTGTGTGTGTTAGGGAGAGGGTGAGGGCTGCAATGTCGAGGCAAAAACAGCCATGCATATAAGCTGGCTAGTGGATGGATTGACACCTCCTCTATAGCCTGACCTACCTTTATTGCTTCCTACCCCAAACACTTCACACACACACACACACACACACACACACACACACACACACACACACACACACCTTTATTGTCAGTACCAGTGCAGTTTTCTCCCCCCCCCCTCTCTCTCTGTCTCCCTCCCTCCCTCTCTCCCTCTCTCCCTCTCTCTCCCTCCCTGTGACATGTACCCTGGTGAGAGTAAGTAATTTTCTACCTCCCTTCCCTGCAGCTGGTGTGACCCTTCCTCCCTTGACACCCTGACTGTAACTTGTAACCCACTGTACCCTGGCCAAAATTTGTAACTTTGTACCGTACTTTCCTCTCCTTCAGCTCAATGTGACCCTTTCTCCCTTGACACACACACACACACACTATCTCTCTCTCTCTCTCTCTCTCTCTCTCTCTCTCTCTCTCTCTCTCTCTCTCTCTCTCTCTCTCTATCTATCTATCTATCTATCTATCTATCTATCTCTATCTATCTATCTCTATCTATCTCTATCTCTCTCTCTCTATTGTTGCCTCACTAACCCTCAGCCAATATATAACATGATAATTAATAGTACACTGGGGGTCAATAGTCGTGTCTTGTTGATCTGAGGCACAATTTAAATGTATACCAACTTTGGTATGAATGATGGTGTTTAGGGAATGTGGGGGATGCCAGGTTGGTAGAGATTTATTTATGTTGTGCATCGGATTAGGACAGAATTATTGACCCCCTGTGTATAACTAATGTTTCTCTCCTCTGTATATACACTGTGGTTTAGACTATATATGTAAACTGTTTTGTTGTCTATATACAGTATACTCTGACAACCCCCAGTGTATATTTAATGTTTCTCTCCTCTATATATACACTCTGTGATTTAGACTATACATGTAAACTGTTTTGTTGTCTATATACAGTATACTCAGACAACCCTCTGTACCATATCTCCCCCCCACCCCCACCTATAGGTCTTGTTGGTCTTTCCCCTGATTTTCTATATTTGTCCCCCTTCCTCCCTCCACTCTCGCCGACCCACTGTTCACTATAAGCTTCCCTCTCCATCCTTTGTACATTTACCCTTTTGTTTGGACTCGTTCCCCAAAAGCTGCAGGATTGAGTTGGTGATTAAGTGCTTATGCTGTGTGTTGTGCTTACTGTGTGTGTGTATGTATGTGTGTGTGTGTGTGTGTGTGTGTGTGTGTGATCATTATATTCTTGTAAACTTTCAAGATAGGCAAGTGTAAGATAATTATAATAAAGAAATTATTAAATGCTAGCGTGTTTCTGCTTGTCCATAATTATAATAACATAACACAAGCTGTGACTTTCTAAATGTGTATAAAACATTGTATTTCCCGTCATTGGCTTTATCACTTTACCTTGTGAATGAATCTCGCCTCCCTCGTATTTCACTACATTTAAATGGACACTTAATTACCAGTTCTAGATTGACTTCCTTCTGGTTCATTAATTAAAGGGAGAGTATACTTTTGTTATATTGGAGTACCACAATTCCTCCAAAGTATGCCAGGAAACAGGACCAGATGGACAAAAATAATGGTGTTCTGTTGCTTGGAATTGTTTGGCGGATTCATTTTCCCCAGAATTACCAACACAAAAAACTTCCCCCTTAATGAGCTGTGAGGATCGGGTCAGATGCCGTCACCTGTGGAGAAATATAACAGGTTTATAAATTACTGTTACTGGGGTTAAAGGTTTATTTATGGGGTTGGAAATGAGCAAAATAATTAATGAGGTACAGTCACGAGCACTAATAAATATTCAGGTGTGCTTCGAATACATAGACACAGTAAATAAAAACACAATAAGATCTCCATTGGAATTAGTTCGTTGGTGAATTGGAATTATCAAAGCTTTAATCAAACCTGTATACTTATTATCAGTGCTCGTGACTGTACTTATTACAATATATATTACTTGATTTTTTTGTTTCCAGTTGATGATTTAGATTCATAGATGTGACACCTGTACTGTATAATAATGTCTTCTGTCTGAGATCTCTGTAATCTGACTTTTGTATGATAAATATAATGATAAAACAGAATGGTGAGGTTAGATCACTCACTCACTCACTCACTCACATGACAGTACTGATCAACTGAAGAAAAACATAAAAGAATAGTAAGTGTTAGCTGATCAAACGTGAACACACACACACACACACACACACTTAATTAACGTCACCTGTTGCCAGTTATTTGATCCGGCTGTAATGGTATTTGAGGGGCCACTACCAGCTCATTTATTTCCTCACTTTGCTGGATATGTGAGTGAGTGAGTGAAGGGCAGGGGAGGGGAGGGAGTTGTTGTGTTAATGTGAAGGTACTGTTGTATATTATGTTGTGGGATGTTGTACAGTTATTGGTTATTAGTTAGTGAAGGGGAGAGGAGGGAGTTGTTGTGTTGATGTGAAGATACTGTACTGTTGTATATTATGTCGTGGGATGTTGTATTGGTTATTGGTTAGTGAGTGGAGGGGAGGGAGTTGTTGTGTTGATGTAAAGGTACTGTACTGTTGTATATTATGTCGTGGGATGTTGTTGTAATGTATAGAGATAAAGTATATATACTGTACATATATCTGTTATTGTAGTGTATATAGATAAGGTATTGTAGTGTTGTTGTATGTGCATTTGTCACCTTTGTATTGCAGGGTTCAAACACTTTATTAATCACCTGTTTTTTTCTGTCTCTTTTCCAGGTATGTGTTCAGTGTTGCTACTCTGTTCAAAGGTAATTGTTCTCTTTGTTTACCATTTGAATACTTTCAACAATGATGAGCACCGAGTTGGAGGTTGGAGATTGGTGAAATGGTACACTCACAATCCAAAATATGTATCCAGGCTTGCTTCGAATAGCCTGGTCGAGTATTAATTAAGCGAGCTCAAGTAAATATGAAACAGGATAAGAATAGTACAGTAATTGGTTCACTAGTATATGTCAAATGATTCGAAACTTCAATCAGACCTGGATACAAGTTTTGAAGAGTAGTAATTGGTTCACTAGTACAGTATGTCAAATTATTCAAAACTTCAACCAGACCTGGATACAAGTTTTGGATTGCAAGTGTAGGCTACCGTTCTCACCTCACACCTAGTTGACCCAAGTCTGAGAATCTTCATTGTGTAGAAATTTATTATGAGGCGTCAAATGGTAACCAAATATAGAACAAACAACATGACTCAGAAGATCAAGCAAGGTGTAAGTTAAGGGAATAATTCATTGTCATCTAACTAAGGAAAGCTGCATAATATTATAACTTCTTCTCTTGAGATTAAGATAAAACCATCAAACTTATGTATTTAATTAAGGAACAACACCGTATGAGGAGAGAAACTTTGATTGATCAGGTTTACTGTTACTTCTTTAGGTCAGACATAATTATTTCCTTTATATATAGTCCAAAGTTTTATGGTTTTTCACAGTTACAATTATAAGTTCTTTTTTCTTCATAATTAAAACCACTAAAAATGTTTGTATTAGTGAATTCTTCATAATGCAAATATACGTATATATTTCCTTTATAGTCTCAAGTTTTGTTTTTTTCACAGTTACAATTATAAGTTGTTTTTTTTCATAATTAAAAACACTAAAAATGTATATATTAGTGTATTGTTCATAATGCAAAAAATAAAAGTACCGGTATTAATTTCCTTGATATTGTCAGGTTATGTTTGCACTTCTCTGCTGCTAATCTCTGCCTCCACACTCTCTGGGGTTGAGAGACGCCATAAGCGGGATGTACCAGTCCTGATTCTAGTCTCTTCAAAGAATCTGGTACAGTACATTGTTGTTGTAGTGAGTTGTTGGTTGTTGGTTGTTAGTTGTTGGTAGCGAGTTCGGCGGAGTGGTGTTCTTAGGTAATTGATTTCACAAGTTTCTTATTCAAGGCTTAATACATTTATTTATATACACTTATATCTACACAGGGAATGATACTGATGTGCCTGGTCTTATATGTATATATTCTCTCTCTGTGGAGACAAGCCTATAGCCCTTGGAGACAGTTTAAGTTATCCTAAAATGTAACTGTACATCCTCAGTTTATATATGTTTTTCAATTCCACAGTTGCCAGAAATATATGCACTAACTGTAAAGTCCTATTACCACGCCCACAAGGGCAGGTCTATCATTATAGCTCCTCCTATTTGATTAGCCCCTCCTAACTTGTATAGCTCCTCCTCTTCTCTTCTTCCCTTCTCTTAATTCCTCTCTTTACCCTCTTTTCTCCCTTCTCTACCCTTTTGAACCAGGGGTCAAGATGGTCACAATAAGTAAATGACCCATTCGTGACACCTGTACTTGGGTAGAGATGAAGATTAGGATTTAGAAAGTTTAAATGTCCTAGAGGCATATAGGTAGACTAATAGTCATACAAACACGTGGTGTTTGTGTGTGTGTGTGAGAGAGTAGCACGGTATGATGAGGTGTGTATGTATGGAGGTGTGTGTGTGTGAGTGCATGTGTGAGGGAGTAGCACGGTAGGATGTGTGTGTGTGTGTGTGTGTGAGTAGCTGGTATGACCACGTGTGTTTGTGAGTCTAGCAGCTGCTGTTTGGTCCAAGTGACCCCAAAACCATAAAACTGACCATTTACCCTTTTATCTGCTAAATCACCTGTGTACCACTGTACATTCGCTCGAACCACGCTATCCAAATTTTACATATATATATATATATATATATATATATATATATAGTATATATATATATTTAAAATTTTATCTGTCCCCAGATAATCATTATTGTGGCAACAGATTTACAATTTTCGGTAGGGACTTGGAAGTAACAATAATTACATGTATAATAACATAAAAATCATAGATGAACATAGACAATATCCTCAATACATGAATAGAAATACATTGTACAAAAATTTCATCTTAATATTAATGTGTTTAGCTAGGTGCATGTTATTGTGTGTATTTTAGCTAACCTATGCTAAAGATTCACATTTTAATAAGGGGGAAGCCTTGTTATTTAGTGGCTGTAAAATAACAGCTATAGATTATTATTTCATAACAAGATAATTCAGTCTACGTAGATAGAGTTATTTATACAATACAAAATTATGACAGTAGACTTTCCTATATAAAACTGTTATAGTATTTGCCAGAAAGACATGGGATATTAAACATTTGTACCAAGTTTTATTTTCATCAATATATGGAGTAATTAAATGATCTTTGAAGGATGTCTCCCTGGGTAACTTCCAATCTTCACTTTTCCTGGAACACTGATAATTGGGAGATATTAAACAAGTCGATATTAAATGAAATATATTGAAAGGTGGAAGAAAGTGGGATATGTTGTCTAGCAATTATATATATTTTATTTTTCAATGTAACGATTCCCTTGAATCGATTTTCTCTGAGTCTGCCTCTCTACAGTATATTAATCCATGCCATGTGTAGGGTGATTAGGGTAATATATTTCTAATTGTCTATCAGCAGGGAAGCATAGATAGTAGAAATAGAAATTTGATGATAAAAGAGAGGTTTGATTAGTAATAGATATGAATGTACATGCATATAGTGCCTGAATTGCTTCAAAGCAAGTGGAAAGTTCGCATCTTTTGGAGAAGTAGTTGCTAATAAATATGCAAGACAAACATATAAATAAGGACATGCAACCTGGTACTTGAGGAGTGTGTGTCATTGATGACATCATCACTAAGTATAATACTTCTTGAAGGAAATTTGAACATTAAAAGATTATTTCTATTTTCATTGGGAATTTTTTTTAAGTGCGTAGCTTGTGAATATTACTTTACCTTCTATGGGATTAATAATGAGTATATAATGTTGTGTTAAAATACTACGCACGAATGTATAATAAAATTTCAAATAGGTAGAAGAAAGATATTTAGTAAGATAGTATTTCACACTGATTTTTCCTTTTCATGTTATAGTTATTTGAGTGGTATTAAGTATGAGTTAATCTTATCTTACCCGCAGTAAATACTCTCCTAATAAATGGTTGTCTTCCTTTCTAAGTTTCTGTACTAGTAATACAGCTTCCTGCTTCACGCAGAAATAAATAGAAGTCACAAAGTATATGTGAATATTTTCTTTTATTGGTAAAGGAAAGCTCTATAATTATTTTTAAATGCTTTCTACCTGTTACACTAACTTACCACGATATGCAACAGTTTGTCTTGTAACCTTTTATTTTATGGGATATATTTGTATACACTATGTAAGTAGTACCAAATAGTGTTCACGAAAATACACGTAAAAATGATCAAAACCACGCTCTGGGCTGTGGTGATGGTAATAGGTCCATCATATATATATATATTTTTTTTTTTATAATAAGCGAACAATATTACCTTAGTTGCTGGATTCCATCTGGATATTCCATTTGTATGATACCTGTCAAATAAACTAGTGTATCAGTAAATACTTGTAGCTGTAACCACTGCTCACTGGGATCTGTAAGGAGTAAGAAATAGTGATCATATCATTCGTCACCATTATTATATTTATTTTTCTTTTCTTTTCTTCTGCTTCTTAATAAAATTGTATAGGAGAGAGCTCTCGGATTGAAGACGTCATTTGTACTGCGTTGTGTTCCTCGTCTGAGCCTGGAGCTGTTGAGAGTAGAGACAAAAATTATTATTCATATAGGTTGATTTGGGCCACATCTGTAAAAAAGAATTATTATTATTTCATAGAAAACCGATCGGATTTATGTTTGTAATTGATTATTTCATTATATAGTATATAGTAGGGATAAATTTACTAAGAAGAGGAAATTGTTATGTTCCAGTGATATGGATTGGTTTTATTTTGGATGGTTTTGCGCGCTTTACCAATCTCTTTATCCTGTTTACATATACAATATCATCCGCCTGGTAAAAATATTCTTTATTAAAAGTTTATTACCTACTAAAGATTTGACTGTGTGAAGTTTTTAAACTTCGATCGGGTACCCGTATTATATTATGTATCACCTGGAGTGAACATTGGAGTTATCTTTTGTAGTATATCGGCGATTGCGCATTTTTCTTCTTGCAAGCCTGTAAATTTCTTGTGTAGGCGATTACGCATCTTCTTCCTTGCAAGCCTGTAGAATTGTTTTGTACATCATGATGAATTTGTATTGCAACTCACTGTTGTTCAGCGAAGTTGTCCTTGTTGTAGCCTGGCTTCTGTGTGGCAATTTTTTTTATATCATATAATTATATGAAAGACGTTTCTTGTACGCCATATAGTATTTGATTAGGAGTTTTTCCTTTTATTTCCATGTTTTGTAGAGTTTATAGACTGTCATTTTGATGCAGTCTTTCCATGTGGAGGGATTTCCATTGTTTCTGTGCCACCAAGTACTTGTAGTATTTTACGGTTTTGCCGTATTGTTAACCATTAGCTGCTGGGAGATATGGGGAGATATGGTTATACAAACGTTTGCTTTAATATAGTAGAATTTGGATATCTTTATAATATCGGGACATGTATATAATGGGCATAATAATTTGAGATTAAATAAATGTGCACGTATTATTTGCGGTTTTTATCATGTAGTGGTGCCGCCACTAAATATCTAGAAAATGGTTAACCATAGGTAATATTTTATTTATGCCCTTTTTTGTAATTGGGTAAGGAAAGTAGAATTATTCCTATTATGTCTCCTGATTCGTCCAGGATTATATTCCTGTCATGGAGCATTGCATGTTTCGCACTGAGCGATATATATGTTTTATCATCTACCCATAGTTTATGTTGATAATATAATATATGGAGATTGTTTTGATCTTTCTCCCAGGATGTCCTGTTGCATTTTGATAAAGGGGTAATTAACACTGAGGGAAGTATTATTTAATGTATCACTTTCATTGGTTTACAAGTCACATTTACTAAGTTTTTCTTTTTGTAAAATCTTATCATAATGGGAAAAGTTATTTAAGTGACTGTATATCTCGTCCATTATTTTCATCCTCAGAGTTAAATAAACTTAGTATATTTTAGCATAGAAATTGCTAATGTTTATGAACCACATTAAAGTACAAGTATAAAGTAAAGTATGACTTTGGAATTAAATGACAAGATGACTGTTCAAGGGATTTGTTATTTTATCTAATCATCCTGGAAGATAGTTAATATCAATATGTGGGAGAAAATCCTTAATGGTTAGATAATATCTGGATAATTTTCACACTAAGGTTTGAGATTATAGTAAGCCAAGAATATATTTGTGATTCACGATTATTTGTAAAGGATAGTCTATTACGATTTTTCTAAAAGTACGAATTGCCCCTAACATTATTTGCTAACTTTTCCTGGTCTGCTACAGAGTAACAAGTTCCCTGTGCATTAAATATTCTTTATGTATAAATACATACCTGACATAGAACTTAGCTATATCTTACATAAGTACAGTGCCTAAGCTTACTGAAGAAGCATCTGTACACGTGATATTATTATTAAGGTAATGAATAGGATGAAAATGCACGAATTGGAGCTGTCATTAATTAATTAACCTTTATTAACTTTTCTGACTTCCATACACATCAGTCATTCTCCTGAGGAGATTATTTAGGAATAAATTTCTTTACAATGATTCTATATACGAACATATATCCAAGAGTGATTTACGTTAGTTAACTTTAATTGTTCGTATTTTATGCTATTGTGTATGGAACTCAGTGGTGGTTAATGTAAAACCTATAATTATAATATGCTGGTAATAAATTGAAACATATATTATTAAAGTTTGAGGCCTACCTTATGTAATCTCAGTTTAACTTTCCTTATTGTTAATTATTGTGATTGTACCTCATTAGAAAAATAATTAAATTGTCTAGCTAAGCGCTGACTACGTGATTAATAACACTAACATGAAAATTGAACATATGCTGATATGTGGATGGAGCATTACATAACTCAAATGGTCTACGAATGTATTCATAATAACCATGGGAGTATTAAATATAGTAAAGGAGTGACTTTCTAATGCTACTTGCCAGTTTCCACTGACCAAGTTGAATATGTAAAATATAAAATGTTTTGTTTGACCAATGTTAGACAAACATTTGGTAAAGGAGGGAGGGGATAGTTATATTTACTTGTAGCATTATATTTTCTGTAAAGAATTACTGGCTTAAATTCACCATTATTTTTGAAACAAAATTATTTGACTATTAAAAGGGGGGAATTAGAATCTTAATAATACTCTCATCCAACATAACTTTCTGCCTAGTATGAGGTACGGTAGTCTATATGCTTATTTATAAATAGGTTTTTCTAAAAAATTTACCAGGTAGGGCAATCGCATTTTGATATGTGGCTAGGATTTTAATAAAATTATCACGATAAATTGGAAAATCTCGATTCCTGACAAAATTTCTACGTTTCTCCCTTATATGATTATCTTTTACCTGTTCGGTTAAATTGATATAATATTTCCTTGTGGTATTTAGTCTAACTTCCATCTTGTACAGATCACATAAATATATCCTTTTCTTTACCTGATTATTGGTAGATGATTTATTAAAGATATAGATAGTGGCAATATTATTATCATTTACATTAGTTAAAGTAGATACATTCCCAGGTTATTTTCCCAGACTCTACTAAGGATAGAACACTAATATGTGGTTGTAACATGAGATGGAATCTTTACCTTCAATTTATGGACGAACTTTAGTGGTAATATAGTATTATCTGCAGTAGGCCTTTATGATAATGGGATAGTTCCCGTTTTTCTTTCAATACATATATATATAGACTTATATTTTGGCCTGGACAATCCTGTATTAAAATACATTAATACCTAAAATGTATTATTTTATGTTTAGGGCATCTTATTATGGGTATTTAGTTAGTTTCCTTGTCTAACTGTACAGGAAGGGTTTAGTGTCCCTAGTACCTGTCATTTATTATTTGTCATGGTTGACAATTCTATGTCACCTGATCAATCTTAGTTTATAAAAGCCGCTGGGGACCTAACTTGCACAATTTGTTAAAGGAATTATCCAAGAACAAGGAAACTGCTGCTCCTGTGTCTATTATTAATGAATTATTACATGTGATACTTGAGACAAGGATTATTATTATTTTATCGGTATTTACGACGACAGGGCCTACAGTATTTATATATTTATGGGATTATTGATGCCATTTTAATATCGTGGTGGTCTCGTTTCATACATCATGTTTCGATTGTGCAAGCTTTGTTTCTTTATGTTAAGGATCATGTGTTCATTTAAGGAATACGAATTTGACTCATGTGAATGACAGTATTTATGCTTAACTTTCCCATTATTTCCTGTAGATTTATTACTATAACATTCACTGGTCCTATGCATATATTCGTTACAATGTTTGCAACGTTGTCCGTGTGAACCCCCTTGAGTTATGGTATCAAAATTATAATTCTTACTCCTGAAGTGAGTTGTATTTAATACATGATGTATGATGCGAGATTTCTTCGAATTTACTTCTATCGATCCTGATGATACAAGTGCTTTTGCTAGTTCCCTTGTATTGCCATTCTTTGTTTTAATCTTTCTTTGAACCCTTGACACTGAATTACGTACTTTATTATCCCCATAAACATTAATAAGTGACTGTCTAAATGTGGCATATGACGTTAAATTGTTTGTATTAGAAAAAGCACTTGTTTTTAACCTATAACTGGCTGGACTAACCTGTGCAATATACTCTCTTACCAATGTTATCTTATGTTCGTCCTGCTCTATATTCGCTTTGCAAAATATCTTCTCCAAATGACGCAAGAAGAGATGAATCCCATATGTTGGATTATCTCCCTTAAAATGCTTTGCATGAGAAATGGTGATAGGTAAGAGTTTCATTGTTAGCATAGAAGTGATTGTGGAATCAGTATTTGTTAGATGATGAGCAGAGACGATAGGAGATTGTAGAGGAGTAGTCATTGTTAGTGATAATACAGGATGATATTAGTAGACAGATTTAGTATTTAATGGGGTTATGGTTGGAGAAGAAGAAAATGTACTCGTATGTGTTGGCACCACAACGAGACTTAAGGGAGGCAGGGGAATCTAGCTCAGAGGGTAATGAATCATTATCAGGGATATTCGAAGTTATTGCGATACCTTTAGATTAATGGGGAAGAATTCTTTACTTTGTTTTAATTTGGCACTTCTTTTCTTTCTTTCTGGGCTTTAATGAGGAAACCTAATTTTATCCTAACATGTTCGTGGACAAGTAAAAAAAAATGTAATGTAACATGTAATGTGTACCTACTTTTATTACTTTAGTTGCAACGATGATGATGACGAGTTGACGTCTAGGTGTGGTGTTGTGACGAGTCTTGAAGTGATGAGTTAGTTAGCTCGCACACTAACACACTACTAGTCGTTCTTGGAGTGAAGATGATGAATGTTGACTTGCCTTTTACGAGAGAATTTACGTAACAAGGTGTCAGCTTGGAGAATGGAGATGATGACGTGATGACGTTGTCCTACGTTCCAGGGACGCTCATGTGATGAAGTGATGACGTCCTTACGTTCCAGGGACGCTCATGGGTAGTGATGAAGTGATGACGTCCTTACGTTCCAGGGACGCTCTTGTGGTAATGATGAAGGGATGGCGTTGTCCTTACGAGAGAATTTACGTACAGGGACGCCTGGGGTAATGATGATTGATTGTTGTGAAGTAGATGAGGTCCCCTTGTAGGTCTAGTTGCAGTTATGTTGAAGTAGGTGGCTCTTGTAGGTGATGAATTAGTGGGTTATCTTTGTCGTTAGAGGTTGTAAGATTATTCCCACTGAAGAAATTATTTGAGAGAATTTACAAATAAAATCTTCAACTTGTCTTGAACTATGTTATTCACTGTCTCCTGTGAAGTCTACCTTTTTGCAATCTTGTATGTTGCACAAAAACACCGCTGTCACCAAAATGTACCAGTCCTGATTCTAGTCTCTTCAAAGAATCTGGTACAGTACATTGTTGTTGTAGTGAGTTGTTGGTTGTTGGTTGTTAGTTGTTGGTAGCGAGTTCGGCGGAGTGGTGTTCTTAGGTAATTGATTTCACAAGTTTCTTATTCAAGGCTTAATACATTTATTTATATACACTTATATCTACACAGGGAATGATACTGATGTGCCTGGTCTTATATGTATATATTCTCTCTCTGTGGAGACAAGCCTATAGCCCTTGGAGACAGTTTAAGTTATCCTAAAATGTAACTGTACATCCTCAGTTTATATATGTTTTTCAATTCCACAGTTGCCAGAAATATATGCACTAACTGTAAAGTCCTATTACCACGCCCACAAGGGCAGGTCTATCATTATAGCTCCTCCTATTTGATTAGCCCCTCCTAACTTGTATAGCTCCTCCTCTTCTCTTCTTCCCTTCTCTTAATTCCTCTCTTTACCCTCTTTTCTCCCTTCTCTACCCTTTTGAACCAGGGGTCAAGATGGTCACAATAAGTAAATGACCCATTCGTGACACCTGTACTTGGGTAGAGATGAAGATTAGGATTTAGAAAGTTTAAATGTCCTAGAGGCATATAGGTAGACTAATAGTCATACAAACACGTGGTGTTTGTGTGTGTGTGTGAGAGAGTAGCACGGTATGATGAGGTGTGTATGTATGGAGGTGTGTGTGTGTGAGTGCATGTGTGAGGGAGTAGCACGGTAGGATGTGTGTGTGTGTGTGTGTGTGAGTAGCTGGTATGACCACGTGTGTTTGTGAGTCTAGCAGCTGCTGTTTGGTCCAAGTGACCCCAAAACCATAAAACTGACCATTTACCCTTTTATCTGCTAAATCACCTGTGTACCACTGTACAGGGAGATGAGTTGTGTAAAGGCGTGATGGTGGGCGTGAGTGCTGGAGGAGGGGTGGGGGTAAGATAAAGGGAGAGGAGGAGGGGTGACAAACGGAGGAGAGGTGGTGGAGGTAAGATAGGGTGGATGATGGAGGGGGTGAGTGTTAGAGGATGGGGAGGAGGAGGAGAGATGGGGGTAAGATAGGGTGGGTGATGGTGGAGGGGGAGGAGAGGTGGGTGGGTGAGGGTGGGGGGTGAAAGCTGGATTAGTAGGAGTGAGGAGAGGAGAGGAGAGTGAGAAGGGCAATGGCAATGGTAGAGAAGTCACATGAAAGAGAGAGGGTAAGGGAGGAAAGGTTATTAAAGTTGGAAGTAGTGAGAATAGGAATTATGTAACATATATAAGAGAAAGAGGGTGGAGAGGGGTTGGAAAGAAAGGTAGGTTTATGTGAGAGAGAGAGAGAGAGACGGGGAGACTCAGCTGAATGGCCACATAAGGTGTAGTGTTAACGGGATGCTGGAGGTGGCCTGAGTGAGGGCAGTGTGTCATGGGGCTCCCGGTGTCATGCCCTGCCTTGCCCTGCCCTGCTCTGCTTGCCTACACCAACCCGCCCTTCCCTGCCCACCCCACCACACCCCACCCTGTCAAATGTTATAATTCTTTGCTACCCCACCCTGTAAAATGTTAATATATTTCTTTGCTACCCTACCCCACCCCACCCCACCCTACCCTATATACCTTCTTTTTCATCAACTTTCTGTGACACAATCAGATCGCCCTGAGTAGTTAACCTAAACGTTCACTGACCCGTGCTACCGCTACTCTCCATAATCTAGGCTAATGTTATTCACACGAGCTGATTAATTCTGGATTGGAAGATAACACAAACAGACGTAAATCATACCAACCAATAATGAAGTGGTGTTATAGTTTGACATATTCGTATCAACAAGGTTTTTTACAAGATAGTTTAACAAAGCCTTACCACACATTATTTTGTGGTCATTTACTTCATGTGAAAAGAAGCAGGTGGTTGAGTTGTGGCCACGAGTACCTGTACCGTTGTGTGTGTGTGTGTGTGTGTGTGTGTGTAAAATAGAGAGGTGAGTGATAAAGGGAGGGAGGAAAGTAGATAGGTGAGTGTATGGAGACAGTGAATTGAGGAGAGAAGGAGGGAATAGAGGGAAGAATGTGGAGAAGTAAAAATAGTGGTGAAGGATGTGTGAACTAAGAAGCACAAATAATAAATAAAAACAATAGTGGATAATAGAGGGTAGCTATACACAACTGATAGAGAAAATTAAGGAGAGGAATGGAGTAGGTGATGGTGGTAGTGATGGTGGTGGCAGGGGAAGCGGAGAGGGTGGAGAATAAGGGAGGTGGTGGTGGTGGTGGTGGTGGTGGAGAGTGGATGCGTAAGAAACAGCTTACTTCTTCACACACACACACACACACACACACACGGGCCGTTACTCTCCTTGACCAGAAGTTGTGCGGGTTTCTTCACACTCAGGCATTTGTTTATGTCAGAGAGAGAGAGAGATGATATAATGACTGGTGTGTGTTTGTGTGTGTGTGTGTGTTTAAGAGGGGTGCAAGACCTCTAGTGGGAGTTCTGTGTGGAAGAGCAGAATGGAGTGTGTATGTAAGGGAGCGTGAAAAGTTGTTTGGGTTGAGTATGTTTGAGAACTGATGAGAGAGAGTGTAGGGTGTGTGTAGGGAAGAGTGTACATGTTGGAAGGTTGGTGGGAGAGGCAGTGGGTGGGTGGGTTTGTATAAAGTATGGTGAGGGGGATGAGGTGAGAGTTCAAGGACAAGTGTGTGTGTGTGAGAGAGAGAGAGAGAGAGAGAGAGAGGACTTGGCAGTACTGATGGAAAGGTGCTGTGTATATGTGTCTTGTTGTACCGTGCTGTGTGTCTGTGTGTCTTGTTGTGCCGTGCTGTGGTGTGTAAGTTAGGTAGGTAGGTAGGTAGGTGGGTGGGTTGGAGAGCCAGCCCTGAGCAGCGTATAACTTACGGTCATGAGAAGTTATGAGTGTCATGAGTGGGGTCCCAGAATGTTATGAGTGGACGTGGAAAGTCTTTATGAGTGGGTGTGAGAATGTTATCAGTGGCTCCTTGGATGTTATGAAGGTGAGGGATGGTGTTAGGGAATGGGACCTTTTGTAGAGTTAAGAGGGCATTTTGATGGGTGTAAGGAGGGGAGGGAGAGGGGGACGTGGGTGAGTGGGAAGTGAGTGAGTGTGAGAGGGGTACAAGGAGGGGAGGGAGAGGGGGACATGGGTGGGAAGAGAGTGAATCATGAGTATGAGAGGGAGTTTGTGTGTGATAACTGATAACTAACGGGTCTGAATGTGTGAGGACAAACATTTAGTACGTATGTGAGAAGTAAAGTGTGAAATAACATGAAGTTTGGTATGAACAGAATTATGACGGAGGGATTTGGAGGTAGGTAATGTTAGTATTGTGTGTGTGTGTGTGTGTGTGACTCAGTGTGAAGGAGGATGGATAACGGTAGGGAGGTAATGTGTGTGTGTGTGTGATGTATGATGGAGGGTCCAATAGAGAAGTAGCCTAATGTGTGTGTTTGTGAAGAAGGGAGGGAGGGACGGAGGTGGAATATGAGTACTTATATGAAAGTGTATCGTATTATAGTAGGTATGAGTATATAAGTATGTATAAGGTCAGGTATAAGTATGTACTGTACACTAGGAATGTAAATAAGCCACACTTGCCAACTCCCCCCGGCCGTTATAAAGAAAAACGAGAATATTGTGATAAGTTTTAGAGTTGCCAAACACGAGAATATTATTATGTCACCATTTTTATATTTTGTCCAGAAAATAATATCACTTGCGTTTTTACCCCAGACTCCGCGGGGGAAAATATTTTAGAATTCGCCAAGTTAGAGGAAATGTTGGAGAAAATGTGTATAAAACTATCTTAGTGGGTTTAAAATATCGTGTTGCCAAGCCTGGGTGGGGAGGGAGGAGAGGGGAAGGAGGGTAATACGGAAATAGACTAAATGTTATCAGAAGTCACCGGTGGAATAGATTGGTCTCACTCATTTACTCGATGAATATTTATTTCTGAATATTTATCAACTTAGAATAGACCACACGAAGAACAACAAGAATATAATTATGTAACTTAAATATAAAACCGAGACTGCCGTTTTGAGCTTGACAATGATTATTTGTTTATGTTCTCTGTCTTAATTAAAGGAGGATAATAAAGAAAAGAGTAAAATATTCTCGTGTATGTATGTGTATGTGTATGTATGATCCTGGTATACAGTAGTGAAATGGTTGGTCCTTGGGATTTGAAAATATGTAAACAAAAAAGTTACCAGATGTCAGCGGCTGTGAATCTTGGACCTTCCTTCCCTCATGTGGCTGAATATTTCACTGGTAAACTTGACTTTGTTGGCCGCGTAATGGCTAGGCTCACTCGAGTGTCCTGGTGGAGGCCTTCAGGGAGATGTGAAGGAGACGAGGGCAGGGAATACAAGAGGTAGGAAGGAGGGAGGAAATGTAGAGGAAAGAAGAGGAAGGAAAGTGGAGAAAAATACGAGGAGGAGGGAAGAGAGAGAGGGAGGGAATACAAGAGGTATAAAAAAAATTATAGGAAGTAGGAGGGAGAGTAGTAGAGAAGGAAGAAATGTAGAGGAGAGTAGGGAGAAACACAAATAGGAAGGGAGATTGAGGTGGAGGGATACAAGAGGAAGGAAGTAGGAGGGAGAGTAGTAGAGAAGGAGAAAGTACAGAGGAAAGTGAAGATAATAAATATTATGTACCGTACTAGTAACAATATAACAATAGACTTAGGAGTTTCTCTTGTTGGAAAATTGGAAGGTCTTTTAGGCCTCCAAACTAGCCTAGGCCTATGTCAGGAAACAGACCACCTATACATTACTTTAATGAGGGTTCTGTTTCATAGCACAGTAGCCCACCAATTTAACCACAATAATTTCCCCTTAATGCCAATCCTTATCCTACTTGTTTGTACACCACCATTCCGTTTCTGTAATACGGTCAATAAGGTCTGTGATTTAGGATATTATATTTTAACATAGGTATTGCAGCTTTGACTACATATCATAAATTGTTGTGGATGTTCATATTACTTCGCAAAATTCAGTCCTAAATGCTCGTGTTTTTTCAGCCAAATATTTTCCGCACAGCATATTTACAAAAACATTCCCCAGTGGATATTTGCACTAAATCGTTTCCTAGTTGTGGATATTTGTGTACATGTATTTTTCAACGGAATAGGATATTTGCACTAAAACGTTTTGCAGCTGTTGTTATTTATGCCAAACGTTACCCAGTGAATATTACCACCACAACGTTTATTCCCTAGTGGTAGAAAATCACACAAAACGTTTTCCAGTGTAACATTAGCACTACAACATTTGATTTCCCCAGTTGTATATAATAATAACACTAAAACGTTTGCCTGAGTTGCCAGCGGTGATATTCGTAGCCTGAGTTCCGGCATCAGACACAGTGGCTGCATGGGTGTGAATTAAACAACGGAACAGCACCACTTGTTTGTGTGGGACATGATACCTCACTCACTCTTGTCCACGCTGCTGCCCACTGTCCATCCTCCCACACACTACCCACCTTCCCTCACTACCCACCAACACCTCCACACTACCCTTCAACACACATACAGTAGCCTACCCACCTACCACTAGGCTACCCCACCACCTTCCATCTATGTTGTGTCTCTCCTCGTGTTTACTATATTCATTCACTAACCAGTGTCAGTTTGTTGAGGTTTAAGAGTGTTTACAGTGTTTATTACAGGGTGAGGTGGAATCAGGGTTTTTAACGTGTGTGTGTGTGTGTGTGTGTGTGTGCTGGATTGGATGGGATATGTGGCTGGATTTATATTTCCATGAATATGTTTACTGTCATAGTGTGACTGTATCAGCTGCTCTCCATAATGACCACAAGAGATTGATTACCCATTTAACCTAAAGCCAGATTCATGACTATTGTTTCCAGTCCTTGTTCGTGGCCGGAGAGTAATTTCTGACCTTGTATATTTTCATACTTGTTTACATACCGTAGATTCCCAGATCAACCTCACCAAACCAAACCCTACGCTTCATATTTTCTCGTTGTGAGTGTTAATAGGCTTCACGTACCGTATATTAAACTGCTCTTAAGATCACTGGAACATTACTTCACTCGTGGAGGAATTGTTTACCTTTAATGACCTGACACAGTTTTATAACACCTTGGGGAAATTAACATCAGCTTCAATACTTCCACCGACGAACAAGGAAATAATATACATGTTGTGTAAAAATATGTAGTGTTGTCGGGTGTTATGATAATGTTGTATATAGTAGTGTGATGTACAGCAGAACACACTACACAGTTAATAATGTGTAGTGTTTATAAGTGTAGGTCTATATAGTGAAGTGTGTTTGGTTGTGTAATTCAGAGCAGGATCAGAGTGTGTACTAATTTGACTTCGAGTGTGTACCTGGTAGTGTGTGTGTGTGTTGAGGTGGAATGAATGAAGTATGTACTGTGTACAGGAGGATTGGAGTGTGTGGATAATAATGATGATGGAGGTGGTGGTGGTGGGGAAGTGGGAGAGATATTGGAGTGTGTGGATGATAATGATGAAAATGATGGGAGGGACATTGGAGTGGATGTCATTGGTGGATGGAGATGGTAAGAATCGTGTATCGTGTGGGAGGAGGGTTAAGGTGAGTCAGTACGATAAGGGTGGAGTGTAGGTGGTGATGGTGGTGGTGGTGGTGATGGGGTACAGTGGGTGGAGTATAGGTGGTGGTGATGATGGTGGTTGTAGGGTGGATGGGGCGAATGTGGATGTATTGTACCGTACATTGGGCAAAGGGGATAATGTTGTAATTATGTGGAAGGCATAACACAGGGTGAATGGTAGTGGCAGGGAGGTGGAGGAGTGGGTAGTGGTGGAAGTGGAAGGCAAGTGCAATACAAATAATTATGGAAAATAAAACAATAAAAATGCACGTGTCGATTTTAAGTGTCCGATTCCACTTTGCAACACAGACAGAAATTATAATATGAATGTTTGTGTGATACTTTGAACGAGGACTGTTTAATAGAAGGTAATATATTTGATAAGATACAGAGAATATAGGTAACAGATTTATTTGGTAAGATACTGGAAATATAGGTACCAGATGGTGAGATTTCCTTATGTGGAGAGTATAGGGAAGTGGGTGGAGATACATGTAGGTAGGGTGGAGGAGGGTACGTCTGTTTGACCCCACCCATCCACCCACGCCCCTACCCGAGGCTACTTACTGTCTTGTTATGCTACCACACCCTACACCCTACATCCTACCCCTTCTCTCCTACCTCCACTTCATTCCACCAACACTCCACACGAGGAAGAGGATGGGTAGGTGGAGTTGGATGAAAAGTGGTCGTAATGGAGGAACAGGTAGAGTGGAAAGGAAAGGGTCTTGGCAGGTTTATGGGCAGGAAAATAGTCAGAGGCTGTGTAGGATAATGGAAGAGTAAGATGAGTGACAGTAACGAGTGGAGGCAAACAGGATTTAATGAGTTGAGTCTATCTGGTATGTTAAGTCTGTATTCCCGAGGCTCCAGCAGACAGACACACCCACTCATACAACAGACAGACACACCCACTCATTCAGCAGACAGATACACCCACTCATATAGCAGACAGACACACCCACTCATACAACTGTTATACCTGTAAATGAAGTATAATACATAGTGGAAGACTTTCTACCCGTCCTCAGACCAACACCACCACCATCACCACTGGCTCGCTCTCTGAATTGTAATAGTGTGTTGAGGCCATTTGCCACACCAAGCCACGCCAGACCAGACCTTCCTCCAGTCTGTCTCTTGGTCCACCAGGGTTAACGTGGACCTACAGTTTATACCACAGGTGTGTGTTTGTGTTTGTGTGTGTGTGTATGTGTGTGTGTTTGTGTGTTATTGGAATGACCTGTATTAAAACTAGATGTGTTGTTCCTTTTGGATAGAATGTTATTGCCTTCCATTTAGGTAATGTGTGAAGTGTTGTAATGAGATACAGAGGTTCTAAAAGGTAAATAAACACACACACACATACATACACAGAGTGAGAGAGTGGTGTAGTTATCTTTTTCTTCCTGTCTCTTCTTTTCTTTTCTTTTCTTTCCTTTCCTTTCCTTTCCTTTCCTTTCCTTTCCTTTCCTGTCCCAATATGTTGCTCGTCTCTCCCGTCTGTATGTCACTCCTCTCTCCTCCTCCTACTTCCCTCCACTTTCCTGTTGTCATTCTTTTCCCTCTGCTGTCATTCCCTCTTGGTCCTCCTCGTCAGTCCCTCTCCCTCCAATTTAACTCTTTTTGACTTGCCTCCAGTCCCCCTTTCCCCTTCATTCCTGCTTCTGTCACCCTTTCCTTTTCCACTGCTAGACTAAATATTTAACCTCTCTGCCTTTTCCTCTTCTTCCGTTTTCATTTCTCCTCATTCCTGCTTCTGTCACCTTTCCTTTTCCACTGCCAGGCTAAATATTTAACCTCTCTGTCTGCCTTTTCCTCTTCTTCCTTCTACCACAAAACAAAACGTAGCAAAATAAACAACATAATAATATCTAGTGTACGGTATATTAAAAAGAGTAAATAATATTCCATGTTTAAATCAGGTAAAGGAATGACTCGAGTTAAAACGAGGAGATAAGAATAAAATACACCTCGACGGAACCTGGAGACATTTCTCAGAGTGTCTGCCAAATTGAATTTAAATTGGGGAGTAAATGAAGGAGAAGGAAGTGGCGAGGAAGGTGGAGGAAGGTGGAGGAAAAGGGTACGTGGAGGGGAATGGAGCGTGGAATGTGGAGAAGGGAATATGGAGGAAGGTGGAGAAGGAAATATGTAAGGTGGTGGAGGGGAATGGAACGTGGAAGGTGGAGAAGGGAATATGGAGGAAAGTGGAGGAGAAGGGGACGTGGAGGAAGGTGGAGGAGAAGGGCATATGAAGTGGAAGAGAAGGGAATATTGAGGAAGTGGAAGAGATTGGAGTATGGAGGAAGGTGGAGGAGAACAGAGTATGACGACGGTGGAATAGAATGAAATGTGGGCGAAGTGTAAGAAAAGAAAGTGAGGGGGAAGGGTGACAAGGAGTGACTAAAAGACAAGTAGGAAGTGAAGTGTTTGAGTCAGCTGAGTGTGAGACATAAAGGTGTAGGGAAGGAGAGGGTAACTGGTGAAAAAAAACTTACTGAAAATTGTATGTACACCCACAGTCAAATAACCAACAACACTTTCCTTCCATCTGGCAAATAAATCAGTATCCTATCAAAATATAATCGTATATAACAACACCTTACATCAACTCAACCCCCTCAATTATTTTTATTATGAGTGGCTAAAAAATCATACACGTGTTGTTCTTTATTATCAAGATATTTACTATGATGGAAGGAAAGTGTGGGTGGATATTTGATTGTGGCTGTACCAAAGAAGATTTAGTTTCGTTTACATCCATGAAATCCTTCCATAAAGTTTGGAAGTAAATGTAAAGCGTGAAGAAGAAGGTTTAGGATAGATTGAACCATGTGTGTGTTGGTGTTGGGAGGAGGGACCACAAACGGTAGATAGGGAGGAAAGAAAGTTTAGGATAGATTGAACCATGTGTGTGTGTGTGTGTGATGGTGTTGGGAGGAGGACTACAAAGGGTAGGTAGCCTAGGGAGGAAAGAAGGTGAAGGGGAAGGAGATTTATTGCCACCAGGTGACCTACAGTACCACACTAGGCTGTCATGGAGCTGGCTACCAAATACTGTGTGTGTGTGTGTATCTGTGTCTGTGTGTGTGTGTGTGTGTGTGTGTCTGTGTCTGTGTGTGTGTGTGTGTGTATATAAAAGAAAGCTTTGGAATCACCCCTACATTATATACTAGGTTTTAGACATGATTTCATAGAATATTATTGCTCTATCCCAAACTGTGATTATATTTACACAGGACAATCATCTTCATAATAAACCAATTTACTTCACTACTCACAAACTCATTATCAGACGTAATGACACATTAATGAGTTTATTATTGTCCATATTTTATCTGACAAACAACAATCTCATTACGATACTTTGAAAACATTCTTGTCTTTGCAGTTTGCATGTAGAACATTTCTTTGTCAGATTTTGAATTGTTATCTCTAAGATAGAAATATATTACAAAATAAAAACAATATTAACATTACCGCCTCCTTCCAAGGAACATGAGTACCAACCTTTCCTTTAACCTTCTATGCAGATATTTTCAAAACAATATTGGGCTACTGTACATCTGTAGTGTGTTGTGTGTATAATATTCTTGTGATTTTCATTGTTTATTTTTCCTAGTACCGGTAATTAACAAGTTGTAGACGAGAGGGAAGGCAACAACATCTGTACATCTGTAGTGTATATAATTATATTTTTGTGATTCCCATTGTTTACTTCTCCTTGTAATTATTAACAAGTTGTAGACGAGAGTGAAGGCAACTCATGACAGAAACTCTGGTACCAACTTGTTGTCTCGTCTTGCCACACTCGTATGAATATCGTATTGTTGTCGTGTAGAAAGTGACGACACAACCTCCAACTTCAACAATTAAGTGCATTTCTTCTCCTAAGTTTGTGTGTGTATGTGTGTGTGTGTGTGTGTGTATCGTGGGTACAGGTATGTGTTATATGTATGTGTTATATCAAATACATATAATTGTGTATAGTACTTGACCATATGTATATCTTTGAAATCGTTACATATATACACACACACGTATAATAAACAGTACATACATACAGTATTTATGTTACTATTATAATTATACAGTACAAACATAACATAGATAACATTACCACCAACATTACTGCATTACTGTCCACCACAGACAACTCTCCAAACTTTCCCAACGCTATTTGTTTGTTGTTTCTCCATTACAGTCCAGGAAGGTAAACAAACAAACAGGTGTAATGTGTAAATTAACGACACAATCTCAAGTTCAGTAATATAATAACTTTTTTTTTTTTTACTGACTGTTCCGCTTTCCCTCCCCACCACTCCATTTTATTTTTATTTTCCTCCCTAACATCACACATTTTCTCTCCCTCCCTTCCTTTTATCACTCATTTTCCCCTCCCTTCCTTTTATCACACTTTTCCCCTCCCTTCCTCCCCACCATACCTCCCCTCACATCACACAGTTTTCCCCTCCCTTCCTCCCCACCACACTTCCCCTCACATCACACATTTTCCCTTCCTTTTATCACACAATTTTCCCCTCCTCCCTCCCCTCCCCTCCCCACCCCAACCACGGGAATGTCACTATTTTTTCGCTATTCCGAGATTCCAAAGTTGTGGTGGGAATATATCACGGTGTTAAATTAGACCCACGACAACTCTCACGGCCATCCCTAACTTCACTTCTTTTCAGAGAGATGGTGGTGTTGGTGTTGTATAAGAGGGCTGGGATGGTGGTGATGGTGGTGAGTGAGTGAGGGAGGAGGAAGGCTTTTGGTGGTGGTGGTGGTGAATGAGTAAGAGAGGAGTGAGGTAGGAGGAAGGCTGTGATGGTCATGGTGGTGGTGGTGGGAAAAAAGTCAGGAGTGTGGGAAGTGTGGTGGAGGTTGTGGTGATGGTGGAAGTAGAAAGATCTGACAGAAACGAAAAAGTCATCGGTGGTGCAGTGTAAGATTAGAGTAAGAGTTGTTGTTGATGATGATGTTGTTGTGTTGATGGTGAAGGATAAACGTTGGTGGTGTTGTAGTGGTGGTGGTAATGGTGTTGTAGTGGTGGTGGTAGTGGTGTTGTAGTGGTGGTAATGGTGTTGTGGTGATGGTGGTTGTGTTGACGGTGTAGTGAAGACTTAGTGTTGATGGTACTGAAGCTTTAGGGACAAAGTTAGGGACATGGTGGGGATCAACGTTGGTGAGTTGTCTTATCTCTTTTATTCTCCTCTTATTGTGTCGGATATAAAACATGTTAGTAACTCTACTGTACTACTTGTTGTTGTTGTTGTTTGTGGGTCATATTTAACTTGTCATACATTGCTCGTTATTCGTTGGTCCCATCTCGCCATGACCTACAATTGCCCCGAACGCCCAGCAAACTTTGTGTAATTAAAGGATTTTGTTATAATTTGTTGTGAATTTTAATAGTGTTTGTGGCTGAAGGATTGTGTTGTAATTTGTTGTTTGTTGTTGGTGGTGGTTGTTATGGTGGTGGTGGTGGTGGTGGTGGTGTAGAGAAAGCAAGGGTGTGTGATGGTGATGGTGGTGAGGAGAAAACTGAAGGATTCTATTATGATTTGTGGTGGAATTTCAAGTATAAGTTGAGATGCATATTTAACTTATGTTATGGTGAAAGGTAAAGTTGTCTTGTATATTTAACTTCTGTACAGTATGGGTGAATGATAAAGTTGGAGTGTATAATATTATTTTATATAATTAACTGAAATTGAGGTCTATATTAAAGTTGAGGGTCAATGTTGATGTTTGTTATAATTATTAGGGTACCGGTACCAGTACGTGTTTCAGTTTTGGCATGTACATATTTTATTGAATTAATTATGTGGCGAAAGTTTGATAATATTATGGGTGAATATTTAAACATAATGTTGAGTGAATGACTACAAATATGTTTGACTCTGGACTGACGGAAAAAAACTATTCAGAAAAATTCCGTTTGGAAACTTTTATTGTATACAGGAATATTGCACCACTACTGATGTGGAAAGAATAGAAAATGTATATAATTATATTTATTTATTTCAACAGTGTATATTTTTTTATTATTTATATATTTATTTATTTATGTTTGTGTAATTGCATGCTCAGTGTTGCCTTCATTTGATACACACCTTGCACTTTTCAGTAACTCCCTTCTTAAAATAATACATAATAATAAATATAAATGAGTAAAATATAATAATAATAATAATAATAATAAATTAATGAAATCCAAACAGTGGTTACAATTGTTGTTGTCATAAGAGTTTATAAGTTCCATGATGTTAACAAAGGTATGGAAAGTTTAAAGTGATTACCATTATTATGATTATTACCAAATGTTGTCCTTTATAAGTTCCATGATGTTAACAAATGTATGGAAAGTTAAAAGAGAGAAGTACAGTGTTGGTAAATCTGGAGCAACTGATTCCTCCTAACTATTTCAAGCAACAGAACACCATTATTTTTTATTATTCCTCTGGTTCTGTTTTCTAACATACTGTATGGAGGAATCAAGGCACTCAATGTAACAAAAGTAGGATATACTCTTCCCTTTAAGTGATTAATATTAGTTTATTATTATTTTATTACTCCTTCAAATCATAAATCATGTGATGCTCATAAAGAAGGTAACTAATATATTGGATAAAGATTAAACTTGTGATATAGATTGAAAGTGGCGGTGGTGTTCATCTGCTATACTGTATATTGATCTCTCTCTCTCTCTCTCTCTCTCTCTCTCTCTCTCTCTCTCTCTCTCTCTCTCTCTCTCTCTCTACTTATATCTCACCCTTCTACTCTTCACTTTCTCTCAGTCATCTATATCCCCACTATTTTTTGTCACATATTTTGTCTATTTCATTTTTCTGTCTAATATTTCTACCCCTCCTTTTCTCTCTCCTTCCTTCCTCTCCCTCCCTCCCTCTCCTTCCTTCCACCCCCTCCCTCCCTCTCCTACCTTCCTCCCCCTCCCTCTCCTACCTTCCTTCCTCCCCCTCTCTTCTCCTTTCACCCACACGCCTCGTTACACTTCTCTACCTTTCTCCTTCCATCCTGCCTTGTAGTCTTTCCTCCTCCTCCTCCTCCTCCTCCTCCTCCTCCTCCTCCTCCTCCTCCTCCTCCTCCTCCTCCTCCTCCTCTTCCTCCTCCTCCTCCTCCTCCTCCTCCTCCTCCTCCTCCTCCTCCTCCTCCTCCTCCTCCTCCTCCTCCTCCTCCTCCTCCTCCTCCTCCTCCTTCCCTTGATCCTCTTTTCTCTGTAGTTCCTTTATCACCCACTTTCCTTCCTCCAAAATTTCTTCAACCCTCTGACTCATTCTTTCCCATTTTCCCACTTACTACACTGGCTTTTCCATCCCTGTATACTTCTCCATTTTCATTCCTCGTCTCTCTCTATCCACCTTTCTCTCTCATCGCTCCATCTCCTTCCTTCCCTTCCTTTCTTCGTCTCACCACATGCTTACTGACGTCATATCTCCACCATCATTTCTTCCTCCACCTACTCCACTCTCCACCCATTCATCCTTTATAGTTTATACAGTACGTAGCTCACTTCCACTCTTCCAGTACCTTAGTAATTCACACATTCGTTCTCACCTAACTACAACATTTAGGTTTTCATCTCCTTGGCTCTTCTTTTTCTCCACACCTTTCCTTGTTTTCTTTCCACATTTCTCCTCGATCTCCCCACCTCTCCTTGTTCTCTTTCCACACCTCTCTTTGTTCTCTCTCCACACCTCCTTGTTCACTCTTCTCACCTATCTTTGTTCTCTCTCCACACCTCTCCTTGTACTCTTTCCACACCTCTCCTTGTACTCTTTCCACACCTTTCCTTGTTCTCTCTCCCCACCTCTCTTTGTACTCTTTCCACACCTCTCCTTGTACTCTTTCCACACCTCTCCTTGTACTCTTTCCACACCTCTCCTTGTACTCTTTCCACACCTTTCTTTGCTCTCTTTCCACACCTCTCCTTGTACTCTTTCCACACCTCCTTGTCCTCTCTCCCCACCTCTCTTTGTACTCTTTCCACACCTCTCCTTGTTCTCTCTCCACATATATATTTCTTTTCTCTACTTTTGTGTCACTTAATGTTGGCTCGGTAAACCAACGACCATTATATGGATGTTGGGGTAAACTGTTGTTGTTAGAACTTTGGACAATGTTGTTTATAGCATTGTTAGTAGTTGAAGTACTTGTGGTAGTAGTAGTGGTGTTGTTGATGGTAGGAGGGGGATGTTGGTGGTAGTGGTGTTGATGGTAGGAGTGTGTGGTGGTGTGGTACTGGTGGTGATGTTGATAGTTGGAGGAGAGTGTGGTGGTATCCTGGAGGGTGATGTTGGTGGTAGTGGTGGTGTGATGGTAGGAGGTGGTGGTTATGACAGTCTGATGGTATGAGTAATACTGATATATGGTAGTCAATAATATCAGTACTGTATAATGGTAATAGTGACTACAACAGAGTATATACATTAACATAGTAGTAGGGGTTGGTGTAGTGTTAATAATACGATGATTGCTATTTGTCCCCCTCAGGCACGGAAACTCCAATGTTAATTAGTTTTTACATTAACCTGTCCATCACACACACACACACACACACACACACACCTCACTCCCTGTCTGTCTCTCAGCTGGGATATATTGTGACACCATTCATTGTTTTTTTTATTTTCATCAGCAGTTTTACTCATAATTTACTTAGTTTGTTTTCACATGAGTTACTTTTTTACTGTTGTTTTGTTATAAATTTTCAGGTTGTGTTTGATGTATAGATTAGATATAAAAAGTACAATTAATTAAGGGGAGGTAGAATGCCTGGCCCCTGTTCCCGCACCTCCCCAAATACCCCCCAATTCCCGCACCCCCTTAAAGAGGATAAATAGTATTATTATAGTGTTGGTAAATCTGGAGCAACTCATTATTCCTACAAAGTATTCCAAGCAACAACAGACCATTATTATTTGGTCTAAAACTAGCCTCGTTTCTTGGTATATTTTAGAGGAATCAAGGAACTCTAAATGTACTAAAAATGTATTACCCTCTTAAATTTAACCAACCCCCTTTAAATATGGTACAGTTGCCTCTAAAAATGTCGAGTCTAGCAGGTAATGTCTCGAAAGTTTTGGAGTCAACTGTACAAACCATAATAGGATAACTGTAGAGTACATAATATTCACTGTATTATCCCCTACGTTAGAGAGAGAGAGGAAAAAAAAAAAAAAAAGAAGTGAACAACAAAACCAGGAAAATAGTTGAGTTTATGAGGGTAGTAAAGAGGGAATAAAGACACAGGGGAAAAACGCAAGAGGGAGGGAAAGTCTGGCTGGTAATTGTTGGAAGGAAGTTGTGGAGAGATGTGGGTGTGGACTGGTGGTGATGGGGAAGGGACGAAGAGAAGTGTGGTGGTGATGGGGAAGGGAGGAAGAGAAGTGTGGTGATGGGGGGGAAGGAAGGAGTGATGGTGTGTGGTGGTGATGGGGAAGGGAGGAAGATAAATATGGATGGTTAGAGACATTGTGTGAGTTATAGTTTGGTATAAGTGTTGGAGGGAGTTGGTGAATTATTGGACGAGACGAGTAAAGAATTGGTGAAGTATAAAAGGAAAAAAAAAAGAGAAGGAAAAGAATATGTAGTATGTGCGTAGGAGAGAGAGAGAGAGAGAGAGAGAGAGAGAGAGAGAGAGAGAGTGGGACATAAACTTATCCTTGGTGTCCAAACTTTCCTTCCTGGCCGGTTCGACTGTGGCCGTTTTGTCAGCTGCTCTCTCTCTCTCTCTCTCTCTCTCTCTCTCTTTCATCCTTGTCTCTTCCTCTTTACTGTCCTTCCCTTTTCCCTTAATCATCTAATTCTCTCATTCCTTCCATTCTTTGTCACTTTGTCTCCTTTCCTTTCCTTTCTTCACCAGCTTCTATTGGACCTATTCAGTCCATCCCATTCTTCTTGATTTGTCACAACAACCCTCACCAACACACACACACACACACACACACATCACTTCACTTCACTTCACTTCACTTCACTTCACTTTTGTTCTCTCCCTCACTTACCTTCTTTATATCTTTATTTACGTCTTGTATATAATTCACCTCTGTACCAGTCCTGTTAGGCTTTAACTCGTTCAAGCTCTGGTAACTTATTTGTATTTGCTTCTTGAGACTTGTAGTATTGTTATTATTATTAGTTAGTTAGCGTAGACGTGGGTGTTTTCTAAGGTAATTGACTTCACAGTTGTAACATGGAAAGTTCATTTATTTACACTTATATCTCTATACACACACAGACAGGGAATGATATTGATGTGCTTCTTTTCTGATAGAGTAGTGTGTCTCTCTTGGCGAGACAAGTATATAATAGCCCTAAGGGAGCAAGTTTAAGAATCCTACTTATTAGGTAAGTGTCACTGTTTATATACAATTTCACTGGAGTTGTCAGTTGTCTTTGGATACAATTATTACTGTGTGTTGTCATGCTTACGTGGCCAGATGCCACGTGGGTAATGTGGTAGGAAAGTTACGTGTCTGGTTGTCATGTGGTCATGAGGTATAGTCCTCGTGTTCTTAGTCATACCTAGTCTGCTACATTAATCAGTTTATATTATCTGTGGATTAGGCATATCTCCTTGTGACCATTCCTTGGTTATGTCGGAGTCTTACTCTCTTTCCCTACTCTCCTTTCTACTCTCTTTCTCTATTCTCTCCCTACTCTCTATCGTAGGTAGAGAACAACAATGATAAGAACAACCCCTGTGTATTCAGGTGTTAGCCAATATTAATAAGGTTGGTGGTTATCTAGTTATTTGCTATACACTGGCTTCTATATCACATGGGTACCACTGTGACTCACACTGTTTATTACCAATATCTGCCCTCTGCTTATCTTGTGTACAGGGTCTTAGGCAGGCAGTCTGTTTACCTGTGTATTATCTTATAATTGTGGCATACAGCACTTGCCTTATTGTGTACAATCGCTCGAGGCCGCTACCGTAATCTGTCTCAGATTACCTTGATTGTGGAAACAAACATACAATGTAGGTAGGGTACACAATAACTAAGATATTATCAGTGAATACCTCAATAATAATATAAAATTGACATCAAAGACATAGGCACATCATATACTTAAAATGAACATCAATACATGAATAAAATACACTGGTACATACATAAAGAAATAATCTTAAAATTAATGTGTTGAGCTAGGTGCTTGTAGTTATGTGTATAAGCTAACCTATGCTAAAAATTCACACATTAATGAAGATGCCTTGTTGCTATGTTGTGGCTGTGCAATAACAGCTCAATGTTAATTTTCCATAACAAGATAATTCAGTCTACATTGATAGAGTTCTCTTATACAATGCAAAATATGACAGTAGACTTTTTCTATATAAAAATGTTATAGTACCTGCCAGAAAGATAAGACATGGGATATTAAATATTTGTACCAAGTTTTATTTTCATCAATATATGGAGTAACCAACTGATACTAGCAGGATGTTTGATTCCCAGTTTCCTTGAATAACTTCCCAGCTTCACTTTTTCTGAAACAACTGATAATAGGGAGATATTAAACAAGTCGATATTAAATGAAATATATTGAAAGGTGGAAGAGAGTGGGATATATTGTCTAGCAATTATATATTTTATTTTCCAATGTAACGATTCCCTTGAATCGATTTTATCTGAGTCTGCCTCTCTACAGTAGCCTTAATCCATGCCATGTGTAGGGTGAGTAGGGTAATATATTGTTAATAGTCTATCAGTAGGTAAGTATAGATAGTAGAAATAGAAATTTGATGATATAAGAGAGGTTTGATTAGTAATAGATATGAATTACATGCATATAGTGCCTGAATTGCTTCAAAGCAAGTGGAGATTTCGCATCCTTTGGAGGAATACTTGCCAATATTTATGCAGGACCAACATATAAATGAAGACATGCAACATGGTACTTGAGGAGTGTGTGTCATTGATGACATCATCACTAAGTATAATACTTCTAGGAGGAATTTTGAACATTACAAGATTATTTCTATTTTCATTGGGAATTCTTGAAGTGCGTAGCTTATGAATAATACTTTACCTTCTATGGGAATAATAATGAGTATATAATCTTGTTTTAAAATACTACGCACGATTTTAAATAATATTTCAAATAGGTGGAAGAAAGATATTTTGGTAAGATAGTACTTCACACTGATTTTTCCTTTGCATATTATAGTTATTAAGTATGAGTTAATCTTATCTTACCCGCAGTAAATACTCTCCTAATAAATGGTTGTACTTTCTTTCAAAGTTTCTGTACTCGTAATACAGCTTCCTGCTTCTCGCAGAAATAAATAGAAGCCTACTAAGTATATGTGAATATTTTCTTTTATTGGTAAAGTAAAGCTCTATAATTCGTTTTTAATTTCTGTGCAATGCTTTTTACCTGTTACACTTACCACGATATGCAACAGTTTGTCTCATAATCCTTTATTTAATAGGATATATGTGTATACCACTATGTAAGCAGTACCAAATAATGTTCACACAAATACACGTACAAATTTTCCCAACCACGCTCTGGGCTGTGGTGATGGCTCAAGCCATTATATATTTTGTATAATAAGCGAACAATATTACCTTAGTCGCTGGATTCCATTTGTGTGATACCTGTCAAATAAACTAGTGTATCAGTAAATACTTGTAGCTGTAGCCACTGCTCACTGGGATAAAATCTGTAAAGAGTAAGAAATAGTGATTATATCATTCGTCACCATTAGTTTATTTATTTTTCTTTTCTTTTCATCTGCTTGTTAATAAAATTGTATAGGAGAGCTCTCGGATTGAAGACGTCATCTGTCTTGCGTTGTGTTCCTCGTCTGGTTCTGCCAGGAGCTGTTGAGAGTAGAGACAAGAATTATTATCCATATAGGTTGATTTGGGCCACATCTGTAAAAAGAAATATTATTTTATTTCATAGAAAACCGATCGGATTTATGTTTGTAATTGATTATTTCATTATATAGTATATAGTAGGGATAAATTTACTAAGAAGAGGAAATTGTTATGTTCCAGTGATATGGATTGGTTTTATTTTGGATGGTTTTGCGCGCTTTACCAATCTCTTTATCCTGTTTACATATACAATATCATCCGCCTGGTAAAAATATTCTTTATTATAAGTTTATTACCTACTAAAGATATTACTGTGTGAAGTTTTAAACTTCGATCGGGTACCCGTATTATTTTATGTATCACCTGGAGTGAACATTTGAATTATTTGCTTTATTAGACCGGCGATTACGCATTTTATTCCTGCAAGCCAGTAAATTGCTTGTGTAGGCGATTACGCATTTTGTTTCTTGCAAGCCCGAAAATTGCTTGTACATCATGATGAAATTGTTGAACTGCAACTCACTGTTGTTCAGCGAAGTTGTCCTTGTTGTAGCCTGGCTTCTGTGTGGCAATTGTTATCTCATATAATTATATGAAAGACGTTTCTTGTACGCCATATAGTATTTGATTAGGAGTTTTTCCTTTTATTTCCATGTTTTGTAGTATTCATAGACTGTCATTTTTTTGATGCAGTCTTTCCATGTGGAGGGATTTCCATTGTTTCTGTGCCACCAAGTACTTGTAGTATTTTACGGTTTTGCCGTATTGTTACCCATTAGCTGCTGGGAGATATGGGGAGATATGGTTATACAAACGTTTGCTTCAAATTAGTAGAAATTAGATATCTTTATAATATTGGGACATGTATATAGGCATAAAATAATTTGGGATTAGATATATGTGCACGTATTATTTGCGGTTTTTATCATGTAGTGGTGCCGCCACTAAATATTTAGAAAAATGGTTAACCATAGGTAATAGTTTATTTATGCCCTGATTTGTAATTGGTAAGGAAAGTAGAATTATTCCTATTATGTCTCCTAATTCGTCCAGGATTATATTCCTGTCATGGAGTATTGCATGTTTCGCACTGAGCGATATATGTTTTATCATCTACCCATTGTTTATGTTAATTGTCTATTATATGGAGATTATTTTAATATTCTCTCCCAGGATGTCCTGTTGCATTTTGATAAAAGGGTAATTAACACTGAGGGAAGTATTATTTAATGTATCACTTTCATTGGTTTATAAGTCACTTTTACTAAGTTTTTTTTTTTTTTTTGTAAAAATCTTATCATAAAGGGAAAGTTATTTAAGTGACTGTAATTCTCGTCTATTATTTTCATCCTCAGAGTTAAATAATGTTTTAGTATATTTTAGCATAGGAATTGCTAATGTTTATGCATGTTTACCACGTCCATGAGTGACTTCGGAAGTAAATGACAAGATGATTGTTTAAGGGATTTGTTATTTTATCTATAATCATCCTGGAAGGTAGTTAATATCAATATGTGGGAGAAATTCCTTAATGGTTCGATAATATCTGGCTAATTTTCACGCTAAGGTTTGAGATTATAGTAAGCCAAGAATATATTAGTGATTCACGAGTATTTGTAAAGGATAGCCTAATACGATTTTCTAAAAGTACGAATTGCCCCTAACATTATTTGTTAATTGTTCCTGGTCCGTTACAGAGTAACGAGTTTGCTGTGCATTTAATATTCGTTATGCATAAGTATATACCTGACCTAGAACTTAGCTATATCTTACATAAGTACAGTGCCTAAGTCACTGAAGAAGCATCTGTACACGTGATATTATTATTATTAAGGTAATGAATAAGATGGAAATGCATGAATTGGAGCTGACATTAATTAACCTTTATTAACTTTTCTGACTTCCATACACATCTGTCACTCTCCTGAGGAGATTATTTTAGTGCGTTTGTTAAATGGGAAAAATGTCTTTATAATGATTCTCTATATACGAACATAAACTCAAGAGTGATTTTACGTTAGTTTACTTTCATTGTTCGTATTTTATGCTTGTGTATGGAGCCCAGTGGTGGTTAATGTATAACCTATCATTATAATATCCTGGTAATATAATGAAACATATATATTTAAAGTTTGAGGCCTACCTCATGCAATGTCTGTTTAACCTTCCTTATTGTTAAATATTGTGATTGTACCTTATTAGAAAAATAATCAAATTGTCTAGCTAAGCGATGATTACGTTTTTTATAACACTGACACGAAAATTTACCATATGCTTAAATGTTGATTGAGCATTACGTAACCCAAATGGTCTACGAATGTATTCATAATAACCATGGGACGTATTAAATGTATTATTATATAATGCTACTTGCCAGTGTCCACTGACCAATTTTAATATGTTTTGTTTGAGCAATGTTAGCGAAAACATCCTTAAAGGAGGGAGGGGATATTTATATTTACTTGTAGCATTATATCTCTATAAAGAAGTACTGGCTTAAATTCACCATCATTTTTGAAACCAAAAACATTTGACTGTTAAAAGGGGGAGTTAAAATCTTAATAATACTTTCATGCAACATTTCATTTATCATTTATAATTTTCTGTCTAGTATAAGGTATGGTCGCCTATATGCTTATTTATAAATAGGTTATTCCTAAAAATGTTACCAGGTAGGGCAATCGCATTTTGATATGTGGCTAGTATATTAATAAAATTATCACGATAAATTAGAAAATATCGTTTCCTGACCAATTTTCTAAGTTTCTCCCTTATATGATTATCTTTTAACTCTTCGGTTAAAATTGATATATTTCTTGTGGTATTTAGTCTAACTTCCATCTTGTACCGATCATATAAATATGTCATTTTCTTTACCTGATTATTGGTAGTTGATTTCTTAAAGATATAGATAGTAGCAATATTATTATCCTTTACATTAGTGAAAGTAGATACATTCCCAGGTTATTTTCCCAGACTCTACTAAGGATAGAACACTAATATGTGGTTGTAACATGAGATGGAAGCTCTACCTTCGATTCATGGACGAAATTTAGTGGTAATATAGTATTATCTGCAGTAGGCCTTTATGATAATGGAATAGTTCCCGTTTTTTGTTTTGTTTTTTCAATACATATATATGGACTTATATTTTGGCCTGGACAATCCTGTATTAAAATACATTAATACCTAAAATGTATTATTTTATGTTTAGTGCATATTATTATGGGTATTTTGGTTAGTTTTTATCTAACCGTACAGGAAGGGTTTAGTGTCCCTAATACCTGTTATTTTATTATTTGTCATATGTGACAATTTTATATCACCTGTTCAATCTTAGTTTATAAAACCGCTGGGGATCTAAGTTGCACAATTTGTTAAAGGAATTATCCGATAACAAGGAAACTGCTGCTCCTGTGTCTATCATTAATGAAATATTAGTATGTGATACTTAGACAGGGATTATTATTATATTATAGGTATTTACGACGACAGGGCAGTATTTATTTACTTATGTGATTATTGATGCCACTTTAATATCGTGGTGGTCTCGTTTCATACATCATGTTTCGATTGTGCAAGCTTTGTTTCCTTTTGTTAAGGATCATGTGTTCATTTAAGGAATACGAATTTGACTCATGTGAATGACAGTATTTATACTTTGATTTCCCTTGATAATTTCCTGTATATTTATTACTATCAGATTCACTGGTCTTATGCTTATCTTCGTTACAATGTTTGCAACGTTGTCTGTGTGATTCCTTCTGAGTTATGGTATCAAAATTATGATTCTTCTTATCCCTGGAGTGAGTAATATGTAATACATGATGTATGATGCGAGATTTCTTTGAATATAATTCTAGCGATCCTGCTGATGCAAGTGCTTTTGCTAGTTCCCTTGTATTTATTTTGTTTGCCTTTCTTTTAGTCATTCTTTGAACCCTTGTGAACGATTTATGTACTTTACCATCCCCCAAAACATCAATAAGTAACTGTCTAAATGTGGCATATGACGTTAAATTCTTTGGATTAGAAAAAGCACTTGTGTTTAACCTAGAACTGGCTGGACTAACCTGTGCAATATACTCTCTTACCAATGCTATTTTATGTTCGTCCTGCTCTACATTCGCTTTGCAAAATATCTTCTCCAAATGACGCAAGAAGAGATGAATCCCATATCTTGGATTATCTCCCTTAAAATGCTTTACATGAGAAATGGTGGTAGGTAAGAGTTTCATTGTTAGCATAGAAGAGACAGTGGAATCAGTATTTGTTAGATGATGAGCAGAGACGATAGGAGATTGTAGAGGAGTAGTCATTGTTAGTGATAATACAGGATGATATAATAGACAGATTGAGTTTTTAATGGGGTTATGGTTGGAGAGAAGAAAATGTACTCGTATGTGTTGGCACCACAACGAGACTTTTTAGGGAGGCAGGGGAATCTAGCTCAGAGGGTAATGAATCATTATCAGGGATATTCGAAGTTATTGCGATACCTTTAGATTAATGGGGAAGAATTCTTTACTTTGTTTTAATTTGGCACTTCTTTTCTTTCTTTCTGGGCTTTAATGAGGAAACCTAATTTTATCCTAACATGTTCGTAGACAAGTGAAAAATAATGTAATGTACATGTAATGTGTACCTACTTTTAGTACTTTAGTTGCAACGATGATGATGACGACGAGTTGACGTCTAGGTGGGGTGTCTGGCCAGTCGTGGTGATGAGTAGCTCGCACACTAACACACTAGTAGTCGTTCTTGGAGTGAAGATGATGAATGTTGACTTGCCTTTTACGAGAGAATTTACGTAACAAGGTGTCAGCTTGGAGAATGGAGATGATGAAGTGATGACGTTGTCCTACGTTCCAGGGACGCTCATGGGTAGTGATGAAGTGATGACGTCCTTACGTTCCAGGGACGCTCATGGGTAGTGATGAAGTGATGACGTTGTCCTACGTTCCAGGGACGCTCATGGGTAGTGATGAAGTGATGACGTCCTTACGTTCCAGGGACGCTCATGGGTAGTGATGAAGGGATGGCGTTGTCCTTACGAGAGAATTTACGTACAGGGACGCCTGGGGTAGTGATGATTGATTGTTGTGAAGTAGATGAGGTCCCGTTGTAGGTCTAGTTGCAGTTATGTTGAAGTAGGTGTTTTGTAGGTGATGAATTTGTGGTTTATCTCCCTCGTTTATAGAGGTCGTGAGAAGAAATTACCTGAGAGAAGTTTACAAGTAAAATCTTCAACTTGTCCTTGAACTATGTTATTCACTGTACTCCCTGGAAGTCAACTCCTTTGCAATCTTGTTATTGCAACCACTGCTGCCACCATAATGTACCAGTCCTGTTAGGCTTTAACTCGTTCAAGCTCTGGTAACTTATTTGTATTTGCTTCTTGAGACTTGTAGTATTGTTATTATTATTAGTTAGTTAGCGTAGACGTGGGTGTTTTCTAAGGTAATTGACTTCACAGTTGTAACATGGAAAGTTCATTTATTTACACTTATATCTCTATACACACACAGACAGGGAATGATATTGATGTGCTTCTTTTCTGATAGAGTAGTGTGTCTCTCTTGGCGAGACAAGTATATAATAGCCCTAAGGGAGCAAGTTTAAGAATCCTACTTATTAGGTAAGTGTCACTGTTTATATACAATTTCACTGGAGTTGTCAGTTGTCTTTGGATACAATTATTACTGTGTGTTGTCATGCTTACGTGGCCAGATGCCACGTGGGTAATGTGGTAGGAAAGTTACGTGTCTGGTTGTCATGTGGTCATGAGGTATAGTCCTCGTGTTCTTAGTCATACCTAGTCTGCTACATTAATCAGTTTATATTATCTGTGGATTAGGCATATCTCCTTGTGACCATTCCTTGGTTATGTCGGAGTCTTACTCTCTTTCCCTACTCTCCTTTCTACTCTCTTTCTCTATTCTCTCCCTACTCTCTATCGTAGGTAGAGAACAACAATGATAAGAACAACCCCTGTGTATTCAGGTGTTAGCCAATATTAATAAGGTTGGTGGTTATCTAGTTATTTGCTATACACTGGCTTCTATATCACATGGGTACCACTGTGACTCACACTGTTTATTACCAATATCTGCCCTCTGCTTATCTTGTGTACAGGGTCTTAGGCAGGCAGTCTGTTTACCTGTGTATTATCTTATAATTGTGGCATACAGCACTTGCCTTATTGTGTACACCTCTAGTAGTAGTAGTAGTAGTGGTCGTAGTAGTAGTAGTGATGGTGGTGGTGGTCGTAGTAGTAGTGGTGGTGGTGGTGGTGGTCGTAGTAGTAGTGGTGGTGGTAATAGTAGTAGTAGTAGTGATGGTGGTAGTAGTAGCAGTAGTAGTAGTAGTAGTGATGGTGATTGTGGTCGTAGTAGTAGTGGTGGTGGTGGTAATAGTAGTAGTAGTAGTGATGGTGATGGTCGTTATAGTAGTAGTAGTGGTGGTCGTAGTGGACTCCAGTGTTTATATATTATAATATTTACTGTACCCAGTTTATCTGTCTCTTCTTTCCTTTACGATGGTGACTTATCTTACACGACTGAGCAATGTGTGTGTGTGTGTGTGTGTGTACCTTACCACACCTCGGCTTACCTTTTAGAATTTTCACCTTAATTTTTGGAAACAGTCACAGTGTCACTAACAAACAAACTAATGCTGTGATATTCTTTATTTTCCTGGTTATTTCGTCCTTGTTTTCTTTATTTTCCTGACGTATAGTAACCTTTCAACAACAATTCTACCTCTATCACTTTCTCTCTTACTTCTCTCATCATATCCTTTACCTCTCTCGTCACTTTCATCATATCCTTTACCTCTCTCGTCACTCACATCATATCCTTTACCTCTCTCGTCTTTCCCCTGCCAACTCCCCCTTCCCCCTGCCTTATCATCTCTGCCATAAGGGCCTTTTTTGGGTGTTTATTGTCGCTCTCTTCCTCGTACAAGTCGCTCCACCCACTCCTGCCTTACCATGACCCACCCTCACCTTCTCCACATACAACCCTCTACCTCCTCCCTCTCTCTCCCTATCCACCTACCCTTCCTCCCTCTCCCTCTCCACCTACCCTTCTTCCTCCCTCTCCCTCTCCACCTACCCTTCATCCTCCCTCTCCTTCCTCCCTCTCCACCCACCCTTCACCCTCCCCCCTTGTTACATACTGACCTGTTGCATAGACGTGACCTCTATATATATACACCTTTCTCCCATACTAATTTCACTCTACCCTCCCTTTCCATCCCACCTTTATTCACATCACACACTTTTAAATCCTCGTTTTTTAACTCGACTTACATCCTCCCAAATCAATTCACATCACAATTTTCCACTTCATTTTAACCTTTCCAATATTTCCACTCATCCACCACACACACCTCACCCTGACAACTATATAATATACAACCTCATCTGTATACATGGTCCTGTCATCTATATTATAACATCCCTCTTGTCCGTCTCACTCTTTACATTCCTTTATTTCCATACAACATCTCACCATTATCACCCAATCCATTCCTTAATGAATAAACATCCTCTCCATCTTATCTTTGACACATACTTATCTTATTCTTCATCCATATCACTCCCTCTTTACACCTTATCATCCACACAACACCCTCACCCTTACTGTCATATACCTTCCTTCCTCTCACCCAACTCACACTATACACCCTACATGTCCCTCTCTCCCTCCACCTATACACCCTACATGTCAATCCTTCCCTCCACCTATACACCCTACATGTCCCTCTTTCCCTCCACCTGTACACCCTCATCAAGTCTCAAGTGTTGTGACGGCTCCTCTATCAATCACCTCACCTTGTTATTGTCCTCAGGTCCTGACCAAAATAATTACCATTACCTTCTTATACTAGAGGAATACATTACAGTTAGTTACATTATCTAACTTTGTGTACATATAAAGAGTAATTACTCAATAACACGTATGTACTGTACATCATTACATCATCAGTACCATTACCTTGTCACATTACAGGAATACATTACAGTTACGTTATTATACTCTGTGTAAATATAAAGGATAATATCTTAGTACCACGTGTGTAGGTTATCACAACATCAATGTTAAGGTAATAGTGAAAGGTTGTATAAAAGCAAACAGGTTATTAGTTTCATCATCAATATAATATCGAGGTCAATTGTTGAGTCCAGACACACAGACAGACAATGACGCCATCCAATATTATGTATACCGTACTTTTAAATATAATTATACAAAATGCCCTCAGCAGAAAATTTATTCTAATGTTGAATTTATAATCCAAAATGTTTCCCAATTGGTTTATCTGTTTTTCTGTCTTCCTGTGAACAAACCCAGACCTCCTTCAATTATTTTTTTTCACTTATAAAGGCTGACTGCGTTTGTGCCAACTCAACATTTAAATTGCTTACAAGTTTACCTTTCTTTTATGCCATGTTGCCTCCTTACCTACTTGTCTAGTTTTTATGGACTTTCAACCTGGTAATCAACGCATTATATACTTTTTTTACTTTACCCATTCATTTCTTACTCATTACCTTCCTTGCCAATGTTTATTTATTCCTCTCTTGTTATTGTAATTCTTATTGACTACATTATTATTACCACTTCTCTTAACTACTTATCAATACTATTACTTTTTTCATTGGATACATCACTTCCTTCGTACCTACTTTTCTACTACTTTTCTGCCTCTTAGCCAACATGTTTTACTGTTCTAAATATTTGCCAACATTATTACAGCCTTTTCCTGTGTTCCTTCATGCATGCCTTAATACTGTTTTTTCCTTCAACTGCCTTTATTATCTTTTTCCCTTCGACTGCCACTGCCCGCCTGCCTGCCTACCCGACCCTGTTCCCTCCCTCCCCTCTCTCTCTCTCCTCTCTCCCCTCACTCCCCTCTCTCCTCCCTCACTCCCCTCTCTCTCCCCTCTCTCTCCCCTCTCTCCCATCTGTGGCTCACTGGTTCTCTCCCATCATTACCCATCTGAGTGGTTGCGTATCCAGCCGTCCTGCTTCCGTCTTTAGCAGGCTTCCTCACTTCCTCGTCCGTCCGTCCCTCCCTCCCTCCGTCTGTCCATTTCACGTCTTTCTCATATATGTAGGTTACGTCTCCAACCACCACCAGCCTTCCTTCTTACTCCTCTCTCATCTCTCTTCCATCTCTCCTCCTCTTCCATCTCTGCTTCTCCTCTCTCATCTATCTTCCACATTTCCTACTCTCCTCTCATCTCTCCTCCTTCTCTTTCATCTCTCTTTTCCATCTCCTCTCTCCTTCTCTCTCATATCTCCTTCTCTCTCCTTTCTCCTCCTCCTCTCTCATCTCTCATTCATCTCCTCCCTTCTCTCCTTGACATCCAAGCTCCCCTGCCTCCCTCACAGAATATATCATCACTGCCTTTCACTCCTGTTGATTCCTTCCTTCCTTACCTGACCTTATACCTCACCTCTCACAAGCTTCATCTCTGTTGCCTGTTAACCTCTTTCTCTTGTCTGTTTCTTCATAGCCCTGTCTATATCTTCATTCTCATTCTCTATCTATATATTTATCCATCTATCTCTGTTCCCTCTATCTATATATTTATCTACCTATCTATCTATCTATCTCTGTTCCCTGTTGGCCTCTTTACCTTGTCTGTTTCTACTTAGTCCTGCCAATACCTTCATTCTCATTCTCTATCTCTATCTATATTTTTTTAATTATCTATCCATCTATCTATCTGTGCTTGCCTTCCTCTAAGCCTCACTATGTCCCTGTTTGTGTGTCAGGTTATTGACCCTATATACATGTCACCTTGGATACTTACCTTTGAGCTGCCTTACCTGCTATTCCTTGCCACATCTCCACCTTCATCATTACCCTCACAAGCTTTCCTACCTCTATTCCTGTCTTTCCTTTCTACCTTCCATTCTGCTTCCTCCTTCAATTTCCTTCTTACCCTCCTCCCTCCCTTCCTTCCTTTCTACTTCCTCCCTCAATTCCCTCCAGCCCTTCCTTCCTCCCTTCCCTTCCTACCTTCCTTTCTGTTTCCTCTCCTCCATTTCCTTTCCCTCCTTCCCTTCCCTTCCCTCTCCTTCCCTTTGCTTCCCTTCCCTGTCCCTACATACGTGTCCACATCACTGACTTGGTTCTCGCCCCTCATGCACCTTCGTTAGCTTCTTGAATTTTACTCTGACTGTATGTCCTCTCTTCTTTCTTTATTCCTGTTTCCTCATCCATCTTCATCCTCTTGACTCATCCTTTCTTCACCACTTATACTGCCTCTTCTTCACTTTCTTTCCTCACCTGTGTCATCCCTTCATCTCCTTCCTTTTCTCCTGCATGTCTCCTTTTCCCTTCTTCTTTTCCTTTCCTTTCGATGCTTCCTATCTTTTTTCCAGACAGTCTTGTTTGCTGAACTGAATGGTGATGCTTTTTTTCTGGCCACATGGTTCCCTCCTGTCCTCCCTAACCAGCCCACGCACGCTTTACCTTCTCTCCGCTTGCCTGCCTGCCTGCCTTCCTGCCTTCCTGTCTGCTTGCTTTACTTGCTTGCTTGCCATCCACCGATTCTCACTTTCTGCCTCACTGCCCGGGCTCCTGTTTGCCTGTCAGCTCCCAGTCTCTCCTCTCTGTCTGTCGTCTCTGCCTTTTGTTCCTCCTCCCTGTTTTCCTTCCTTCTTTCCTTGCCATCCTTTCCTTCCTTTCTTCGTTGCTGTGTTCTATATGGTCTTCACCTAATCATTTGTCCTTCTCCTTTCCTTTACAACCTGTCGTTCTTCCCGTCTATATAATCTTTTACTTCCCTTCCTTTCTGACATGGTGGTGGTTGGAGCCTTGTACTCGTATAGGGTACATACAGTACATACAAGTTCCACCTCCAACCTTCCCCCATGTCTGTCTGTCTCTTGATATTCCAATTCCAACCTGTCGTCTTGCCTACCTGCCTCTCTACCTGTCATCCTTCCTGCCTGCCTGCCTGCCTGCCTCCCTCCATCCCTGCCTCCCTCCTTCCCTGCCTGTCTGTCTGTCTGTGTGCCTGGGTTTACACGGGGTTCCACAACACTTGTCCTGACGTCGGGTATTTTATTTATCACGACGCTTTGGGATTTGGGTCAACCGGTCGTGTCGCATTGTAGTTGTTGACGGAGGTGCTGGAGATGTTGTGTTTTGTTGTGGTGATATATCCCTCGTCGTTGGTAGTGGTGGTGTATTGTGGGTGATGATGATGGAGATGTTGTGGTCGTTGTTGTTGGTGGTGGTGTGTTGTGGATGATGATGTACCGGTGTAGTGTTGGCAGAAACTGAAACCCATCCCTGATATTGACGTGGTTTGGATGGCAGTGAAGCGGGGAAATGTTTTTTTTTTTTTTACGGTAATTTTTGTTTTTTTGTTTTTTATATATAATGAAGGTTGTTATTGTTTGTGTTGTGCGCGTGCAGTTGTTGTCATGGTTGCTTTGTTTCTGTTTACGTTGCTGGGATTGCTGCTGTAGCCACTGTTGTTGTTTGTTTGTTTGTTGTTGTTGTTGTTTATAATGAGAGTTGGACGAGTAAGGGAGCAGCCTGGTAATCTGTTCCGTCTTTGTCTCTCTGTGTTTACAAGTCTCCTCTCTACCTCATTGTGTTGGCCTGGTAGGGAGAGAGAGATGGAGGGAGGTAGGGAGGGAGAGAGAGATGGAGAGAGGGAGGGAGGGAGGGAGGCCAGTAAGGGTCAAGGGGTTAGGGGGTTGTAGGAAAAATTTGGAGAGTGGAAGGGGGACGTGGAGGGAGTTGGGGGCATAGATGGAAAAGGGTGGATTGAAGGAGGGAGTAGAGATGGGTGGAGGAGGTATAGAAGGGAGTTGAGGAGAAGATGTGGTGAATGTAAAGGGTTCAGGAAGTGAGTTGGGATGTAGATAAATGTGGGTGAAATTGAAGGGTAGTTGGAGGGGTGGTCAGAGGAAGGATCAAGGATGTAGGTCAAAGGTAAGGAGTTAGACAAGAGGTCAAAATAATTGGGGGGAGGGTTAGTTGGTAGAGGTAATAGTAGTAGGGGTGGTAGTGGTGGTTGTTAGGTGAGGTATGGGTTGTATAAATAGCTGTACTCATATACTCTTGGTTGTACTATAGATGTGGTGATATTGTTAGGAGTAGGAGTAGTGGTGGTGGTGGTGATAATAGTAGTAGTAGGAGGAGGAGTAGTGGTGGTAGTGATGATAATGTTAGTAGTGGTAGTAGCAGTGGTAGAGGTGGTTGTGATAATATTAGTAGTACAATATTAGTAGCAGTGATTGTAGTTATAGAAATAATGATGGTTGTAATAATATTAGTAGTACTTTAGTAGTAGCAACAGTGGTAGTGATGGTAGTTGTGGTAGAAATAATGTTAGTATTACTTTAGTAGTAGCGGTGGTGGTAGTGATGGTAGTTGTTGTGGTATGCAGATCAATACCACCTCACCTTCGTCAAGGCTGGCGCCATACCTGGTTTGGGTTCCATCATGTAGTGTTGTGTTCCCTTCACTACAACTATCTCACTACAACCATCCATACCGGGTTAATGTTTATAAATATCCCAGTAAAGTAGATAGACCTGCTACTGTCAGGAAAGTTTATGATTATATGATAACTATTCACATATGATTTCACTTCTCCTGTGTCAACCATCCATTGTTGTTGTCTCTACCATTCTTGTTATGGTACCCTTATTAATTATTATTACCACTGGATGTTACTGTTTCTTCCCTCCCTTCCTTCCTCTCTGCCTCCCTGCCTGGTAATTGAATTCATTACTATAACTACAGAGTGCTTAAGTTAACTCATTCCTACTTGGTACTTACATACTGTGAATTATTAAATGGTACTTAATGTGTGTGTTCAGTATCTGTGTATTGTTATATCACTATTTGACTTTTATTGACTTTTCTTTTTTGTATATATGATAGAGTTGTTTTCTATCATTTCCCGTACCCAAAATACCTTAAATAATATATAGATATAATGATAGTTTCTCGGACAAAACTTCAAAAAGCATTAATACCTTAAACTATGAAAAATAACTATGTATGTTGAGTTTTTTTTTTTTTTTTTTTTTTTTTTCTGAGTGCCAAGTTGAGTTGTTGTGTTGGTAATTCCCTGCCTGGTGATTGGCCCGTTGTCGTTGTTGTTGTTGTTGTTAACTCTAATTTGCCATTGGTGGTAATAACAACGTTGGTGTTGTTGTTGTTGTTGCTGTTGTCCTTCACTGTCCCTGTTTGTATGTTGTTCTCATCCTTTACTCCTGTCTCTTGTTCTTCTCCTTCTTTGTTCATTCCTGTTTCCCTCCTTCTCCCTCTTTGTTCCTCCCTGTTTACTCCTCTCTCCTTCTTTGTTCCTCTCTGTTTCCCTCCTCCTTTGTTCCTCCCTGTTTCTCTCTTTGTTTCCCTCCTTCTCCCTCTTCCATGTTTCCCTCCTCTCTCCTTGTTCCTCCCTGTTTACTCCCCTCTCTCCTTCTTTGTTCCTCCCTGTTTACTCCTCTCTTCTTCTTTGTTCCTGTCTGTTTCTCTCCTTCCTCTTTGTTCCTCTCTGTTTCTCTCCTTCTTCCTATTTGTTCCCCCTGTTTCCCTCCTTCTCCCTCTTTGCGTTTCCTTGTTTCCTCTCCTGTTTATCTTCCCTGCTAATCCACACACACTGTTTCTCTTTCCTTTCCATCCTGCTCTGGCTTCTCATGTTCCTGCTACTCCTTTTAATATGTATTCTACCAGTGCCCTGCTAATGCCAGCCTGCTGTTCCTTATGACTTCAATCCCTGCTGATAAACTAACCACTGCTGTGTATACTGCTAACTGATCCTACTTACCTACTTCCCTTTTCTTGGCTATAGATTTATACCTGCTTCCACCTTTACTGTTACTACTACTACTACTTTTCACTGTTAACTTATTCTTACTCCTTTTCCTTTCACTACTTCTTACTGTTAAGTTACTCCTACTCCTTTTACTACTATACTTACCTACTCCTTTTACTCCCTAACCTTTTTTTCTCCCTTGTTGATGATCGTTATCCCTCCTCCTTCTCCTCCTTTCTCCCTTGCTGCTTGCCTCCCTCCCTCCCTCTCCTCATCAGCAACTTTCTCTCTACTCGCTTCATTACGTCTATACTGGATTATGCTTCTCATCCTCGTCCTTACCAGTCCTTCTTCAACTTTCACTTGTAATCGTTTATTTTTCCTTTTTGTTTCGTTGTTATAATGTCTGTCACCTTTTGTTGTATGTTGGTATGTTTCAGTATGTTCACAGTAGGCTACCGTACAACATGTTTTAGCAGCAGTGAACGGTGTTTGTGTTAACATCACTACGGTATGTTTCTGTATGTTCACAGTATAACATGCACCATGTTTTAGCAGCAGTAAACAGTGTCAGATAACACAAACACAAACAAACATTTCACACGCGTTCCATAATTTGTCCCATGCTGGCCAAGAGAGAGAGAGAGAGAGAGCTCAGTTTTGAACCAGTGAACACTCTCTCTTTATATTGTGAGACAAGAAATCTGTCCAAATTTTTTATATATAGACGTGACTCACAAAGTTATTTTGATGTTGTGATGTTATAATTATACAGTACAATGTGTGTCGTAATGTTATATACAGTGTGTGAATACTATATAGTCTAGTCATTAAACCTTTATTTCGTAATGTTATATACAGTGTGTGAATAATATATAGTCTAGTCATTAAACTTGTATCGTTTCATATATATAAGCTGCACTGATAAAGGCAAAAGCAAAATAACACTATCATTGTTCAGAATAACTACAAATAGATATGGATCTTTTTGATAACTGGTTTATATAGGACACAACTTTGGTTAATTGTAACATAGTTATATTAAATGGAATATAGAACATATGAATCCCCCTCCCTATTAAATAAACACTCTGAATATACAGTAGTTATGAGTTTTGTAAAAGACAGGAGGAAAGTGAAAGGGGGGGGTGTTGGGGCGTGTGGGAATAGGACAGGCTTGGTGGGAGGGTTAGGGGTGTGGTGTGGGAATAGGGGACATGTTTTCTACCAACCCCAAGCCTGTCCCCCTATTCCCGCACCCCCAAGCCTGTCCCCTACTCCCGCACCCCCTTAATGATGGTTGTAGTGGCTCTGGTGGCGGTTGTTGTAATTGTTGTTGTTGTGTGTTATTTAATTTGTTTACTTGACTCACTCTGTACAGTATTTCATTGTGCAACTGGATTTTGCAACATTAATCACAATTCTCAGACCTTCCTGTCGATCAAGATTAAAATAAAATAGACATGTATAATCCGTAGTTCATCCAACATTATTTTAAATTATTAGAAAGTATTGTGTATGTATATTTATGCATTACATACATAATTATTACATACATTTGTAGATTGCTATAATATATGTATGCATACTTCCAATACACACATGTATGAATATTAATACATGCATATTAGTAGTTCATTACTAACAGGCAACTATGTAAACAAAGTATTCATAGACACCTTTAAGGGGAGGATATAGTTTTGACATTTTTGGAGATTATGATTCCTCCAAACTATTCCAGGCAACAGGATACCATTATTTTTCTTCATCTGGGTCTGTTTCCTGGCATACTTTGGAGGAATCAAGGCACTCCAATCTGTCAAAAGTATACTCTCCCCTTAAAAACACAATATATAGTTATGCTTTGTGAAAGAATGTACAATATGTATGTATGTATGTATGTATGTAGGACCCAAATAGAACACTGCTTTGATATACAGTATACAGTAAGTGGTATTAGTATCATGGTATTAGTATACCCTGGCACTCATTCTCTCTCTCACCCTGGCACTCACTCCCTTTCACTCTCAGCTTGGCACTGCTTCTCGCTCTCCCTGGCACTGATGTTAGGTTTAGTTTCAATGTGTTTTTATTTACCTGGGAACACTAACTTGTCAGGTGTTTGTTGTGGTGTGTGATTTATGTCTGCTCCTCGTGTGTGTGTTTGTGTTAAAGTCTATCATGTTCGATTATAAATTAATTATATATGTGAACTGCCCTGTGTGTGTGTGTGTGTGTGTGTGTGTGTTAACTGCCAGTGCCACCGTGTGTGTGTTGTTTATCTCTCTAGGTATGTCTTGGCTGGCTCTGTGTGTGTGTGTGTGTGTGTGTGTGTGTGTGTGTGTGTGTGTGTGTGTGTGTGTGTGTGTGTGTGTGTGTGTTCGTTCCTTCGTAGGCTATGTACAGTTGTGCAAGTTGAAAATGCAAGAAAGATATGGCTGCATAAATAAGACAAAATTTTCACCACCACCACTCCAAGTTCAGCCAATCCCATTCCACCTTACATTCGGCTCTGGATTCACAGTGATTCATTCATAAAGATACGAACGGGGGCTTAAAAAAAAAGAATATATATATATATATATATAAATGCCAGAAGATGTTGCCAAAATTATACGTCCATAATTTTCTTACACTTTCTACTTGCTCAATTTAGATCTCCAGTCAATACCAGTTTGTACAAGGATCATGTGTGTGTGTGTGTGTGTGTGTGTGTGTGTGTGTGTGTTTACCTGTGACCATGACAGCAATTACAAGTGCCTTCTCACTCACACATACACTCTGTTTTATTATTCTGACGCTCTCCTTACCTCCCCATTTTCCCTTTACTCTCCTTAGCTCTCCCTTTTCCCTTTACTCTCCCTCCCCTTTGTACTAGAACTCTTCCTGAAACTTTCTCATGCACTTTCCCACCCTGCAACTCTCCCTTATAATATTTACTCATTAACTCTCCAATCCTGGCACTCTCACTGACTCTCCCATCCTGGCACTCTCCCGAACATTCAGCCTGGCTCTTTATCAACAACTAATTTTCTTTTTTAACCTTCTGTCTGTCTGTAGCACACACTCTGACCCTCTCTCCCAACCCATGGCTCCCTCTCTCCCTCATTCTCCCTCACTCTCTCCCCCTCTCCCCCTGGCACTCTCCCTCTCTCCCTCTCTCTCCTCTTGGCACCCTCCCTTCCTGGCACATGTGTGTGTATCCCATGCAGAAATATTCATAATAAAGTTAAATAACGAGACAGTGAAGTAGTGTTCAAAACATGAAGTGAGGAGGAAAAATAATAATAAAAACATGAGAACACTTTGATATTTTCTCTTTTCCCTGCTTGCTTCTGTGATCTCTCTTCTTCCCTTTACATCCCTTCACTTCCCTTTCCTTGCCTGCATATTCTTGTTAGAGGATGTAAAAATTATTAGATATTTATTCTGTTCTTACACAAGCCTGATTTTGCTTTATATTAAATTTGCTCACAGTGTAAAGGGTGCTTCGCTACAACGAGTAAAATTGTCTACATTTTTATTACACTGCCATGGATAATCTCACTTGTTAAAAACGAGATAATTCTACTTACTGGACACAGATTATAAGTTGGACTGTATACAACGTAATACTCACACTGTATATTTTGAAAGCTGTGTAAAAGTGTGAAGCTCAGCGTTGAGACACGAAATGTTAAGCGGAATTCAGACCAAAAAATGGCCCTAAAAAAGTGCGATTTAAAATGAGACTGGACTGAGAACACTGGATGTAAACACCAACATTACTCACTTTACTGTATTAATGAACACAACATGTATATATAGTGTATGTTTATATTATACCGGTACATAATAATGATCTAGGTGTGTTATATACAGTATATTAATGAACACAAAATGTATAATGTATGGTTTATATTATACCGGTACATAATAATGATCTAGGTGTGTTATATACAGTATTTTAATGAACACAAAATGTATAATGTATGGTTTATATTATACCGGTACATATATAATAATAATATGGTCTGGGTTAAGCTAGTAATTGTAGTGATGAATCTTTTGTAAGTAAAGATTATTTAATTAAACAAGATTTACTGGTATCAATTGCACATAGGCCTACTTATTATTATATAATTATATGGTTAGCCTATATCATAATTTATGTGTTATATATATTCAAAGATATAATTATGTTATTACCGTATGTAATAAGATGGTCTGGGCCATGGTAGTAATTATAGTGGTGAACTTTGAGTAAGTATAGGTTAGTTGATTAAACAAGATTTACCGGTATCGATTATACTCTACTTGAGAATGATTAAGGCAGATAACTTCCAGAGGGACTCAATTTGCATGTGAGAAGGTTCTGAGAAACTCCACCTGCCTTGTAAGTAGAGAGAAGAGGGTTGGTTGGTTGTCTCACCTGCCTCATATAAAGTAGCCAGAGTTTGGTGATTTATAAAGAAAAAATAACATGAAATTACTGAGTTAAAGGTATTAGTATGTATTATACACACATAAATTTGTTATAATATGTAATACTGCAGTGTACTTATGTGTAATACAAATGTTCCTTTTCTTTTCCAAGTACTGTACTCGAGTCTTTGGTACTTTTATACTTAAATTAGTCACAGTGTATTTATGTGTAATACAAATGTTCCTTTTCTTTTTCAGGTGGGTAGAGGCAGGGAGGAAACTTGTACGTATTATAAACCTAGTGGTGAAAGGGTAAGTAAGTGTTGAAGTCTGATCTGTAAGTAAATATAGGTAATGAATGTTTGAAGGATTTTGACGACCCCTTGGCTTTCTTTGTTCAGTTCTTAAGCTGTTCCACTTCTTCTTGATTCTTTAAAGTTTATAGTTATCTCACCTTACCATTTCATATTCTTTCTCTTGATTCTTTAAAGTTTATAGTTATCTTTCCTTATCATTTCTTTTTCTTTCTCTGTGACTTGAGTTTTCTTCAATCTTCACACATGTTACTGATACTTAGATTATTATGATTATATACTTCTCCACTCATAGCCTATTATTATCTCCCCTTCATACCTTTTCCTTCCTGCCTTCCTTTCCCACACCACTCATCCTTAACCTTGACCCTCACCTCTCATTCTATACTCCTCAATCATCTTGCCTTACTCTTCCTCACACCACACCACTCCCTACACCTCACTCACTGTACTCCTTTCCCCACACCTCTCACTCCACTCTCTCTCTCTCTCTCTCTGTCTAATATTGCATCCACCGTCAACTCAACTCTCTCTCTCTCTCTCTCTCTCTGTAATATTGCATGTACCATCAATATGTTGTCATGTCACTTCACAACTTGTAGTGTTACTCATCAAGTATTCACCACATACTTTCCTATTCTCCAGGCAGGTTTTCACTTCTTTATATTTTCAAACCAATGTTATTATTCACACCATTTATGAGTCTTGTTATTTCCACCATCGCTCTTTTCTCCTTCCTTCCTTCCATTTCCCTTTGTCTCCCTTCATTATTGTTATTTGTTTTTCTTTTGCTGTAATGAGTTTTGCTTTCATATTTCCACAGGTCTTCATTTCTTCCCCTTTCACTTCATTTTTGTTTTTTATTTGTTATTTGTTTTTCTTTTGCTGTAATGAGTTTTGCTTTCATATTTCCACAGGTCTTCATATGATTCTTCCTCTTTCCCTTCCTTTCTGATGGGGAAACATGGTCTTGCACTATAATTCTGTTATCAGTAATAGCCTATACATGTTTCCTGACCATTTATCTAAAAATATCGCGTGAATATTGAAGCAAAAGTACAATGATAAACTTGTAAGTGTAAAAAAAATTCAATCTTGTCGTGTTTGTCGCATTGGATTCCCCAGATGGATTTTCCAGGACTCATGTTTAGAGAGAAATGTAAAGAGAACAAACTCAACTTGTGTGTACATTGGTATTGCATAAGGTTGAAGGTTGTCTCTATCTCTATCTCTCTTTCTTTCTTTCTCTATTTCTCTCTCTCGACCTACCTACACTCCTGTCGTCCCTCTCTCTCGACCTACCTACACTACTGTCCTCTCTCTCTCTCTCTCTCTCTCTCTCTCTCTCTCTCTCTCTCTCTCTCTCTCTCTCTCTCTCTCTCTCTCTCTCTCTCTCTCTCTCTCTCTCATGTCCTTCACTGGGTATCAACTGTACTCTGTAATTTTACTTACACACGCCATCTTCCCGTCACTCATCCATTCTTTCTCTTCTCTTCACTCCATTCCCTCCTTTCTAGTTTATCTGTCATTCACCAGTTCCTCAATCTCCTATTTCACTTTTTCAAACTTTTTTTTCTCTCTTTCCTATTTCCTGCACAATAAAAATCTCTCCAGTTCTCTTACCTACCGTACTATATCCCCCCTTCCTCCTCCTCCTCCTCCTCCTCCTCCTCCTCCTCCTCCTCCTCCTCCTCCTCCTCCTCCTCCTCCTCCTCCTCCTCCTCTTCCTCTTCACCACTGTACCGTACTTCCTCTCTTCCTCAAGTTCTTTCCATTTTGTATTATTCTTCCCATCCTTTGTCCCTTTCCTTCTCATATTTACTTAACCTCCTCTTTCTTCATTCTATCATCTCTCACTCTTTTCACTTCTATATACTGTAGCCTACTTTCGTTCCTGTGTCTCTCATTCTCTCCCCTATCTTATATTCTCTCCCTCCTCATTCTCTCCCTCCTCTTTCTTCACACTCACTCCACCATTCAACCACTTATTCTATTCTTTCATTTATCTGATGTTCTCCCCCTCCTTCATACCTTCTCCACTATACCAACCACTCAGTCCCCTCCTTCCACCACCACCACCACCATCTCCACACACCCCACTATCACTCAGTTCCCTCCTTCCACCACCACCACCACCATCTCCACACCTACCGCCCACCTCCACTCACATTTACCTCCATCTCCATTTACCCACCTCCCTCCACCACCTCCATCTCCACCTCCACCACCTCCTTATATATACCACTCTCCCACCTCCCTCCTCCACCACCCTCCTCCACCTCCATGCAGTCTCCAAACCTCAATAATCCAGTAGTAATCGCCTTGGTTATTACTCCCTGTAGGTCAGCACATCTCACTCACCCTTCATTAATCCTTCTCCTAACCCATCCCAGGCCACACACACACACACACACACACACACACACACACACACACACACACACACACACACACACACACACACACACACACACACACACACACACACACACAGACAGACATATCAGTACCCAAATTACTCCTTCGCATTTTAACACGTGCATATAATATTATACACACACACACACTCTCTCTCTCTCTCTCTCTCTCTCTCTCTCTCTCTCTCTCTCTCTCCTCTCTCTCTCTCTCTCTCTCTCTCTCTCTCTCTCTCTCTCTCTCTCTCTCTCTCTCTCTCTGTTGTTTACACTCACCTTTACCACACATTGACCACCAACATCCTAATTAATACTCACTTTTCTTGATTGTTCTTTTTTTTACTGTGTGTGTGTGTGTGTATTTTCTAATCTTATATCGGCTCATCATACCTAAGTTACAGTGAAAAAGATGTAACTAGGCCTAAAGATGTAACTATAGGCTACAACCTCAAAACAATATAGAAGTATAGAGATAAAAAGAGTTGTATCCGAGCTAGATTTTAGTCGACAGGAATCTGGCCGCACCGTATACCTGCCCAACCTGTGGTGTGTGTGTGTGTGTGTGTGTGTGTGTGTGTTGTGGCAGTCAATAGTAGTCAATACCACTCAGCCCACCTGTGGAGACACTAATCGACCACTACCATCATTCCACCTCTTACCCTTGCACACACACACACACACACATATTTTCTAGGTGTTGGTTTCTTCATCTTACTTCCTCTGTTCCAACCCCCTTCCTCCCACCACCACCACCACCACCTGGGATTGCGTGTGTGTGTGTGTGTGTGTATGTGATGATAGACAAGAGACAGGAAAGGTTACAGTCATCAGTACACAGAACTCGGGTGAAAATGATGGCTGTGTGTAGTATTATTGATAGTGTTTACGATGGTGTGGTACCGGTACGATGGCTATGTATTGTGTCTACACCTTGAAAGTCAGTGTTCTTGGAAATGACACACACACACACAAACACACACACATACACACACATACCATGGATTTGTATTGCTCCAAAACAACGGATATACTGCAACACTGTTCTTCAATAGGATCTAAGTGGATTTGTGAGTTGAAGCACAAAGCGAGGATAGAGGGAAGGAGAGAGAAGGGGACGAGATGGTTAATGGGTGTTATGGAGAAGGTATTGAGGCGAGGAGAGAGTGACTGAGAGAGAAGGGGACGAGAGGGTTAATGGGTGTGATGGAGAAGGTATTGAGGCAAGGATAGAGGGAGTGAGAGAGAAGGGGACGAGAGGGTTAATGGGTGTGATGGAGAAGGTGTTGGGATCAAGTGTTAACGTTGTGTGTGTGTGTGTGTGGGTTGAAGTGTGGTCGGCTGGTCAAAGATAAGGTGTGACATGACTTGTTGGGTCCTCGGGGAGATGGTGTTGACAAGGAGTGAGGTGTAGGAGGAATAGGATGCGACAAGGAGTGGATAGGATTCAGGATTGACACATTGCACGAGAGGGATGAGGAGGCAGGCGACTGGGAGTAGATAGGATGGAGAGACAACACAGTCATAACTTCAAGAGGGATAGGGAGTGGATAGGAGTAAGGAGTAACTATTAGACCGAGGGAGAAATGACCACAAAATGTTGAAATTAAGGGGAAAATAGATGACAACAGAGTAGCAGTAGAACAAGAAAGAATTAAAATCACAAAGAGAAGTAGAAAGAGACAACACACATGACAAAGGAACTTAGGTACATGAGTACGTGGGTAGAACTGAGTTGGAGTAAACGAGAGAGTGGGAGTCGAGTACATTAGTGAAGTGAATGTAAGTGTAAGTTAAGAGAGACAAAGTTGGTTGGGTTAGTGTGAGCTGAGTAATTTAATATGATATGGTTAACGAAAGTCATACATACATACATACAACCCGGAGTGTGTGTATATAAGAGAGAGAGAAAGAGAGAGAGAGAGAGAGAGACAGAGACAGACAGACAGAGAGAGAGAGAGAGAGAGAGAGAGAGAGAGAGAGAGTGTGAGTGTGTGTGTGTGTGTGTGTATGTGAGTGGTGGGCTGGTGGCAGGGTGTGACATATTGGTGAGACATTACATGATCAGGTTGACATGGTACACGTGACTAGGGACACATTACACACGAGGGACAACCTGTTGGTGGTGGTGGTGTGGGTGGTGTTGTTGGTGTTGGTGTTAGTGTGGGTGGTGTTGTTGGTGTTGTTGATGTTGGTGGTGGTGTGGGTGGTGGTGTTGATGTTGTTGATGTTGTTAGTGATGATGTTGGTGGGGAAGAGACTAAAGATTGGTGAGGAGATATAAAGTGGGTGGAGGTGGGAGGGGGAGGGGGACTAAAGTGGATACAGGTGGAGGGGGGAGGGGACTAAAGTGGATACAGGTGGAGGGGGGAGGGGACTAAAGTGGATACAGGTGGAGGGGGGAGGGGACTAAAGTGGGGATGACACATTGGGGACAGAGGAGGAGGAGGAGAAGAAGAAGAAGAAGGTAAGTGATGCCAGAGTAAAAAAAGAGGGAGGGAGAATAAAAGTAAAATTGGTTCTCATTCTGGCCAAGTTTTCTTTGTGGTCATCTAGAGTGAGTCAGGGTCTGGGGGACTTAAAGAGGTGAAGTTTTAGTGTTGGTAAATCTGGAGCCACCGAATCCTCCAAACTATTTCAAGCAACTGACAGAACACTATTATTTTTGTCCGTCTGGTCCTGTTTCCTGGCATATTTTGGAGGAATCAAGGCACTCCAATGTACCAAAAGTATACTCTCCCCTTAGAGAGGTGAATTTTTTGTGTTGGTAAATCTGGAGCAACCGAATCCTCCAAACTCTTCCAAGCAACAGACAGAACACTATTATTTTTGCTCTTGTGGTCCTGTTTCCTGCATGGCATACTTGGAGGAAGGAATCGTGGCACTCCATCCAATGTACCAAAAAAGAATTACCACCTTAAGGAGGAAGTACGGTGTTGGTAAATCAGGAGCAAACGATTCCTCCAAACTATTCCAGGCAACAGAATACCATTATATTTCTTCATCTGGGTCTGTTTCCTGGCTTACTTTGGAGGAATCAAGGCACTCCAATCTATCAAAAGTATACTCTCCCCTTAACTGTGCTATATAGGATCATGAAGGCTAATGACTCCCACGATACTTGTTCCTTCTCTTTCTTCTCCATTTATCACTACTTGTCTTTTTACACCCCTCCCCATTCCTATGTCTTCTTCCCTCCCCTATTCCTCTATCTTCTTCCCTACCCTATTCCTCTGTCTTCTTCCCTCCCCCATTCCTCTGTCTTCTTCCCATCACTGTTTTCTTCCTCCATCCTTCACCTTATCCCAGTTTTGATCATTCACATATTGTCCTCATCTTTCTTTTGTCTATCTGTTTTCCCCACCTTTGTCTTCTCTTCCCTCTTTCCCTCTCCCCTCCCTTCCCTCCACTCCCTGACTCCCTGACCTCATCCCTCACCTAGCCTACTCCTTTGTCTCTTTCTCCCTTCCATTTGTATCCCATTTCATTCCTCGTTTGGTTTTGTTGTTTTGGGTTTTCTGTTCTCTTCTCCTCACTGCTTTTTTATTCCTAGTTTTTTTCCTCTGTCTTCTTTCTTAAGAGGGTGCGAGAGTAGGGGAACAGGCTTGGGGGGGAGGGGTTGGGGGTTTAGGGAATAGGGGACAGGCTTTCTACCCACCCCAAGCCTGTCCCCCTATCCCCTGCACCCCCTAAAATGAGCATTGTCTGTCCCTCCTCCTCTTCACCTCTTCTCGATTTTTTTCCTATTTTCCTTTGTTTCTCTTTCATCTCTTGTCTTTGTATTTCTTCTTTGTTTTGTTGTCTCTCCTCTTTTCCTTTATGGTTCTGTTCTTTCATTGTCTTTCTATCTGTCCCAAGGTTTACTTTCTCTTTCTTCCCTTCTTCTTTTCTTTATCCATCCTCTTTACTTTCTCTTTCTTCCCTTCTTTTTGTTATCCTTCCTTTCTTCTTCTCCACCTTTTATCCTTCCTCTTTACTTTATCCTTCCTTTCTTTTCCTTTACTTTCTAGTGGAGTCTTAAGAAAATAATAGTGTTGGTAAATCTGGAGCAACTGATTCCTCCAAATTATTGCATGGCAACAACAAAAGACCCATTATCTTTGTTAATTAATCTAGTTTTTGTTTCCTGGCATATATACTTTGGAGGAATCAAGGTGCTCTGATGTCCTACCAAAAGTATTATTACCCTCTTCAAGTTTTATGCTGTCATTGAGATGGAAAGGAAAAAGGAATTGGCGTGGTTGGTTTCCCGGCCCGTTGTCTCTGGTAAAATTATTTGCTTTTAAGTTTAACGTGGTGCTTCGGCTTCTATTTCACAAGTTTTTATCGTCAGGCGGTGAAATGGTCGCTGGTGGTAGTGATGGTGGTGGTGGTGGAGGGGTGGGGGGACGGTGGTGGTGGAGAGGGGGAGGGACGGTGGTGGTGGTGGTTGTAGTGAGGGGGAAGGGACGGTGGTGGTGGTGAACAGGAAGGAGAACAGGAAAGATATAGTGTAGATAGGATGGAGCTATTACATACAGAGTTGTAAGGATGGAAAGAAAGGAAGGAATGGTAGTTGGGTGGAATCAGTACAACCCTTCACTTCAACAACAACAGCAACAACAGATTATCCTCCACCACCACCACCACCAATATTATAGAATATTCAAAATTACAAGGCCATAAAAAAAATGAGGTGTGGACACGCTGGGGGTATATAACGCACCCCCCTACCCCCCCTTCCCCTCCTACCCCCCACACTGATGTAAATAGGTGGGGACTTCGTTATAACTAATTGGTGTTGTAATGGGAAGGGAAGGGGAAGGGGGAAGGACTCGTTGCCATCCTCCCCATCCTCACCTCATACCTCTCTTCACTCAACTCATATTTCACACCAATATAATTATCTGGTTGTACCTTGTGTGACCCATCCTCACCTCATACCTCTCTTCACTCACCTCATATTTCACACCAATATATACAGTATGTCGGGTTGTATGTGTGTACCCTGTGTGAGAGTGGGTGTAAAATATTAACTTTGTTGTAAATAATATTATATTGTCAGAGAAATATAAATACAAAATCATTAAAGTTTTAACAACATCAGAGTTAGTAGTAAGTTAGTCCTTGTATACGTGGTGTATCGTTGGGTTATACACTTCCAGTCAGTGTGTGTGTGTGTATATAATGGTATTGGTGTGGTGGTGTTATTGGAGGTGTATATGTGTGTGTGTGTATGTATGGTGGTGCTGGTGGTTGTCGCTTTCCATGTTTTTTTTATCTTTTAAATGTGTCTGACGGTATTGGTTTACAGATATCGTTTTAGAGACCTGTTAGTGTGTTTGTATGTGTGTGTACAAATGCAGAAAACACAACACTGCTATTAAACTATAAAACAAAACAATGACATGATATTGTGTGTGTGTATGTGTGTTTATATACGAGTAGGTATATACTATACAACTGACGGTCAGTGATTATGTCTCTTTCATTATTTTCATGTTTGTATATAAAGAGGAAATTGAAAGCTGTTTGTATCATTGAAAAAATATGTATAGTTAGTTAGTCGGTAATATTTTTGCCATTAATGTTTATTGCTTCTTGTTAATAATGATTACTCAGAGAATAAATGTAATAATGTTGACTATTACAGTATATACCTACCTATTGAATTGTAGCTAATATTAAACTAACATACCAACCCACTGAACGAACCAAATCAATAAAAATGATCACAAAAGGACACACACACACACACACACACACACACACACATACAAGTAAATATATACACCAACAGCAACCACACACACACACACACACAATCCAGGAAGGAAGGACATATTCACATTACAATTATGTGTTGAAGGTACAAATTAATTGTTCTCGTATTTTGACATTTAATTTCGTCGAGGTTTAATCTGTGGTAATGGAGGTGTTGTGTTTTGGTGTTGTGTTGTGTTGTGGGTTTTATGTCTGGGTTTACGATGGTGTCACACAGTCTAGGCTTTGTTGTGATGAAGCCCACGTTGATTGTTGTGTGTGTGTGTGTGTGTGTCCTTTTTTTTTGTGTGTGTGTACGGTATATTTCCTTTTTGTGTGTGTATGTGTGTATGAGTGTGGGTGTTGGTGTATGTATTTCCTTACTGTGTGTGTATGTGTACTTTGTGTATATGTGTGTGTGTGTGTTTGGGTGGGACTTGGTGTAGCTTATATATATTTCCTTTTTTGTGTGTCTATGTATACTTTGTATGTGTGTATATGTGTGTGTGTGTGTGAGAGATTCCGGCGAAACAAGAGGAAAGTGCCAGAGGGTGTGGCTGAGTGTATGTGTGTGTGGGGGGGGGGGGGGGGGGGGGGGGAGGGAGTGTGGGGGGGGATTGTGAGTGGGAGTGGGAGTGGTGGAGTGGGGAGGGAATTGCAGAGTGGTGAGGGGAGTGAGAGAGATTCGGCCAGAGTGGCGTGAATTGGATTGTCCCGCTTGAGGCATGGTGAAGGAGACACACAGACAGACACATATACAGACATACAGATAGATAGACAGACAGACAGACAGACAGATAGATAAATAGATAAGGTAGACAGACAGACACACACAGACAGATATATAGATAAATAGACAGACATACAGATAGATATATAGATAGACAGATAGATAAATAGATAAGGTAGGTAAACAGACAGACACACAGACAGACAGATATATAACTAAATAGATAGACACACAGACACATAGACAGACAGACAGACACAAACAAACAAACATAGGCATTAAGTAAGCAAAATTAAGTACAGTATATGTTGCCACAGTTGAGAGAGAGAGAGAGAGAGAGAGAGAGAGAAGAGAGAGAGAGAGAGAGAGAGAGAGAGGGAGGGAGAGAGAGAGCACACCATGGAGCTAGCTCCATGGAGCACACAAATAAGTGAGAGTAGGACAGCGAGTGAGTGGGTGAGAGATAGAGAGAATGAAACTATACAGAACCAACAGAGAGAGAGAGAGAGAGAGAGGTGGGGGTAAGGGGAACCGTATTGTCTGTGTGTTTAAGGAATGAGATTAATATATATATATATATATATATATATATATACTAATATTATATATATATTTATTTTATATATATTTCTTTCAATTATCCAAACTATTTTCAGACCGTTTCAGCAACACAAGCCATTTTTTTTTTTTTTTTTTTTTTCATAATCTATTATACCGTTCTTAACTTTCCACCATTTTTTTTTTTTTTTTTTTTTTTTTTTTTTTTTTTTTTAATCTATTATAGCGTTCTTAACTTTCACCACTTTCACAATCTCTACATCACAATAATTAGCAGTCGGTGTAAACAGGTTTCTTTAAAGGGTTCCTTCTATACAGGTTCGACTGATTCAGTGATGCGGAAAAAGAAAGCAGCTCTCTGATTATAGTGTGTGTGTGTGTGTGTGTGTGTGTTGTGCATGTGCCTGTGTGTGTCGTGCATGTGTGTGTATGTATGTGTGTGTGTGTGGGTCTATGTGCGTGTGTGTGTATATGTGTGTGTGTGTGTGTGTGTTGTGTTGTGTGTGTGTGTCGTGCTTGAGTTAGTGTGTGTGTGTGTGTGTGTGTGTCGTGCTTGAGTTAGAGTCAGCGTGCGTGAATTAAAGTGAGGAATGTGTAATTGTAGAAGAAGGAGGCCATGTGTAAAGGAACGTGAGAGAATACCACCATAATATGAGTAAACCTGCTTTGTATGTGTGTGTGTATGTGTTGTATCATAATTATAATGTGTGCGTATTACCGTATATATGTATTGTTGTGTGTGTCTGACTGTCTGTGTGTGTGTGTATTACAATCCTGTGTGTAGGTATGTCACGTGTTTTATTTAGTGTTTTTTTTTCAGGGACATGTGGATGTTTATCGAAAGCGTATTATTGTGAGGGAGAGACTTAGGTTTTTTGTTTGTTTATGTTTTTTATTAGGATTACCGTATATAGTATTGTTTATCCCATGCAGTGGATGAGTGTAAACAATTCGTGTCAAGGACCGGTTCCTCCCAGCTGCCTAAACACACACACACACTCGAGTCTGACACGTGTTGAGTTGTAAACAATAATCCTGTGACATGATTTTACTGACAATAAATGGAGACGTAAAGAGAGGGAATGGATGTTTTGGTTGTGTATCGAATAAATGGAGACGTAAAAAAAGAGGGAATGGATGTTGTGGTTATGTATCGAATAAATGGAGACGTAATAAGAGGGAATGGATGTTTTAGTTGTGTATCACTGCACTGTATTGCTGTGTGTCATGGAGGAGAGGAATGTATGTATGATGTTAAACACTTGTGAATTAAAAAATCAACCCTTGGACTGCATCATGTTGAACACTTGTGAATTAAAAAGCAACACTTGGACTAGACTAATAATTAATATAGAAAATCACACATGAGCCTTGCCACGGAGAGAGAGAGAGAGAGAGAGAGAGAGAGAGAGAGAGAGAGAGAGAGAGAGAGTGAAGAAGAAAGAGAGAGAGTGAGTGAAGAAGAAAGAGAGTGAGTGAAGAAGAGAGTTAGAGAGAGAGAGAGAGAGAGAGAGAGAGAGAGAGAGAGAGAGAGAGAGAGAGAGAGAGAGTGAAGAAGAAAGATAGAGAGAGAGTGAGTGAAGAAGAGAGTTAGTGAGTAAAGAAGAGAGTTATGTAGTTAGAGAAGGGTCCTTGACGAGACGAAAAGCCTTTGATGCCTCTCTTAGTTCATTAAGAGTGTGTGAATTGAAGCCCCCTTTACACCCCCATCCCACCCCCCACCCCACCCCAACACACACACACCCACCCCAACACACTCACCCCACCCCACCCCAACCCAACCCTCCATCCCCTACTCCCACACCTTTACTCCCCAACCCCAACCCTCCATCCCCTACTCCCACCACACAAACATTGACGAGGTGTTTGTGTGTGTGTGTGTGTGTGTGTGTGTGTGTGTGTGTTTGTGTACAGTGTGACGGTGGAATCTGCTTTTATGGATTACCTATGTGTTATTGAAATGGAGTGGTGGTGGTGGTGGAATGTGGAGTGGGGGTACCTAACAGAGGAATGAAATGAGAGTGGAGTGTGGTGGTGGAATGTGGAACGGTGTGGGTATAGGAGAGGGATTTAACAGAGTGGAGAGTGTGGAATAAATCAAGAGTGGATGTAATGAGACTACAGCAGGATGATGGGAGGACGATTACACACACACACACACACACACACACACACACAATTTCACACAACATATATTTCAGACAGACTGGCCAACGTAAATAAAAGTAATTTCACCTATGGTTGGTTTTGACAGTTTATTCCATGTTTATTTCGATATTCTCCTTGTAAAGATGTGTGTTGTCTCTCTCTCTCTCTCTCTCTCTCTCTCTCTCTCTCTCTCCTCTCTCTCTCTCTCTCTCTCTCTCTCTCTCTCTCTCTCTCTCTATCTGTGTGTGTGTGTGCTGTCATTCAGTATATATAGGAAATGAATTGTCTGTGGGATCTGAGGTAGGTGTATCAAATGAGTGTACGGTACCAATATCTCATCCAATATGTGTAAAGGTGTATTGTTGGACAAGTAAAAGTTTCATGTTAACCAAGACGACGAACACTGTTGTAGTTTGTCTTGTCCACGTTGTTATATAGCCTCTATCATCTATCATCAGAAGGGTTAGAATAGTTTGTTTATTCGCTGTTGTAGTTTGACTTGGCTCGTTGTTATTTATTATCCTCTTTCATCAATCATCAGAAGGGTTAGAATAGTTTGTTTATTCGCTGTTTTCTTGTCTCGTTGTTATTTATTATCCTCTATCTATCATCATCAGGGTTTTTTTTTTTATTCGTTAGTAAAGTCGTGGACAGGAGGAATTAATTAAGGACCCTGTGATCGTGTATGAAAATTGGACGCTTCTGATTCCTCCTGACCATGCCAGCCACGAAACAAGCTCCTTCCATATAGGCCTAGGCAGTGTAGGTGGTGTTTCGTGGCAATATTTGAAGGACTCATTTATCTCCAATTTTCTGACTACATCACAGGGTCCCTTAAAAATGATTATATAATGAGAAAACATTAAATTGATGATGTAAAAAGTAATTCACAAAGTAAAAAAGGCACAACTGAAAAAAGTAATTAAATTAGGGTAGCTAAAACAACAACAACAACAATCAAAGCCCAAAGAACACAACCTATAAATCATAACACAAAAGTCAAAACCCGTATAAAAGAATTGTGTAGGATTATATTACATGACGTTTTGTTGGCAATGTTAATTTTGCTCGGCAGTTAACCAAGATGACCTACACACACACACACACATACACACACACATACACACACACATATAACACACACATGCACACATAACACACACACACACACACATAACACACACACACACACATACACACACACACACACACACACACACACACCATCTCATTTGTATGTTGATGAGTGTGATAAATTGAGTGGATATATGACCCAGTAATGGTGATGGTGACGTGACCTCTAACACACACACACACACACACACCACACACACACACACTCACACACACACACACACACACACACATACAGGGGTCTATTATCTGGCTATCACTTGGTTCCCTTACCCCTTACTTCACCACCAAGGCAATATACATAATTATATGGTTAGTGGTCGTTGTTGGTAATGGTAGTGGTGGTGGTGGAGGCTGAGTACTTGGTGGTGATGGTGATGGTAGTGGTAGTGGTGGTGATAGGGTGATGATGTTGTTGTTGTTGGTGTTAGTGGTAGGGTTGATGGTGTTGGTGATTGTGGTGTTAGTAGTAGTGGTGATGGTGGTGGTGGTGATGGTGTTAGTGGTTGGGATGATGATAGAGGAGGTGGTTGTTGTTGTGGTTCCTATATTTTAAAATATATATTCTTTTACTAAGTAATATCATTAAGGTAATTAACTATGACCAACCTGTAATTATATACGTATAGCCAGGCTGTAAATAAAGTATTGCCAACCTGAATAAAGTATAGCCAACAAGGGAATGGAGCCTTTAGGCCTACTCATTTTTATTTTCTTTTGTTTCACATTTTCTTTCCTTTTCATTCACATCATCTCATTTTCTCTTCTATCAAATTACACTTCATCACTTCCTGAGGTAATGTGGGCAGTACTTCAAGGGTTTGGCGTCCCTTCGGTCCC
>JAWZYT010003929.1:22500-44319 GCA_034508575.1 Petrolisthes manimaculis | reverse complement strand
CTTGTATATTTTTCTTCTTGCATTCTCTTATTCTCTGTTGTAAATTCTTGTATTTTTTATATTCTCTGTTGAATTTTTTTTTTTTTTTTTTCTGTTGTAATTTTTTTTTTTTTTATTCTCAGTTGTAAATTCTTGTATTTTTTTATATTTTCTTATTCTGTTGTAATTTTTTTTTTTTTTTTTTATTCTCGGTTATAAATTCTTGTATTTTTTTATATTCTCTTATTCTCTGCTGAAAATTTTTTGTACTTTTTATATTGTTTTGAGTTCTTGTTTTGTAAGTTCGAGTATTTTCTCTTATACTTTCTCGTATTTATTTTTAAGGATCAACAACCAAGCCGGAAGAGAAGCAAGAAGCACAACCAACAACAACACCAACAACAACAACAACACCTTAGGACCCCAGAGAAGGAGAAGAGGAGGAGAAGAAGAGGAGGCCAAACGACGCACCACCAAAAAACACCGCAAGAAACAGAGAAAAGACGAACGCAAGACACCACAACAAACACAACAAAAAACACCGACGTGAACTGACCGACGAACAGATAGACCGAACTTACACCGGCCTGGATAGAGAACTGGCAGAGGAGTTTATAGAGAGTGCCATGGAACCTGCCTTATCTATACAGAGAGCCTTCCATGGCAGTTTTACACATGATTCCTTCTGAGATAATTATTCCATTTTTGCAATTTAAATTTTCTTCAACTAAAAAATATCAAATAGAGAGAGAGAGAGAATTGGCAGAGGAGTTAATAGAGAAAGCCATGGTATTATTCAACTTATTCTTCAACTGAATAATATTAAATAGAGAGAGAGAATTGGCAGAGGAGTTAATAGAGAATGACATGGTATTATTCAACTTATTCTTCAACTAAAAAATATCAAATAAATAGAGAGAGAGAAACTTGATAGAGAACTGACAGAAGGAGTTAATAGAGAAAGCCATGGTATTTTTCAACTTATTCTTCAACTAAAAATATCAAATAGAGAGAGAGAATTGGCAGAGGAGTTAATAGAGAAAGCCATGGTATTTTTCAACTTATTCTTCAACTAAAAAATATCAAATATAGAGAGAGAGAACCTTGATAGAGAACCGAATGCCCTGAAGCCAGAGTTATTCATTCAAAGAGGTATATATAGTCTGTTCAAAACTTGTGTTCCGCTGGCCTCTTCTGCTTAGATAGATAGATAGAAATAGATAGATAAGAGATAGATAGAAATAGAGAGAAAGATATAGACAGATAAGAGATAGATAGAAATAGAGACAGATAGAGATAGATAGAAATAGAGACAGATAAGAGATAAATAGAAATAGAGGCAGATAGAAAGATAAGAGATAGATAGAAAAAGAGACAGATAGAGATAGATAGAAAGATATAGATATAAAGATATAGATAGAAAGATATAGATATAAAGATATAGATAGAATAGAGACAGATAAGAGATAGATAGAAAGATATAGATAGAAAAATAGAGACAGATAGATAGAGGAAAATGGAACACAAATTTTGAACAGAGTATAATTTTACACAGAATTTCTTCCGAGTTTCCCTTTGCCCGTCATAATTCAACTCAACTCTTCAACTAAAAATATCAAATAGAGAGAGAGAACGTTGATATAGAATGCCATGGTATTTTACACATGATTCCTTCTCAGATATTCTTATTCTTCAACTAAAAATATCAAATAGAGAGAGAGAACGTTGATAGAGAATTGACAGAAGGAGTTTATAGAGAATAACCATTGTATTTTTTTTTCCCTGTGGTGTAGTAAATAAAATTGGAGGTTAGGGTGTGTGTGTGTGTGTGTGTGTGTGTGCAACATTTGAAGGACTATTTTAACACACACACACACACACACAGAAAAAGAAAAGAAAAAAACCCATTGCATTTATATAACTGACAGATAATGAAATAAATATTATGTGTTTACTTACAGTCACCAATTTCCACGACTGATAAATGGAATCGACGACAATTTTCAGTACATATTAAAAAAAATCTAAAATTAATTATAATGATGATTTGTGTATTAGAAAACTATCACTACATTTTTTTTTTTTTTTACACTAATATAATTATACACTCTCCTCTTTTTTAATTACAGGTTGGGTTGTGTCGCATAAAGTGAATTTCACATAAAGTAAATTGTACATTTCCTTAAGAAATAATGGTACTTTAACTTGAAAAATGGAGCCTCCTTGTTCCTGTTATTTTAAGAGTTCGTGTAAATTGCATTTATTTAATTTTTTTTCATGATACGCACTATTTCAAATTCGCATAAAAAGAGAGGAGAGTGTATAAAGATTAAGGGGGGGTGGGAATATGGGGACAGGCTTGGGGGGGGGTAGGGGTGTGTGGGAATAGGACAGGCTTTCTACCCACCCCAAGCCTGTCCCCCTATTCCCGCACCCCCCAGTCCCCCCCCCAAGCCTGCCCCCTACTCCCACTCCCCCTTAAATAAATACAATGAATAAATACTTGTTTGTGTGTGTGTGTGTGTGTGTGTGTGCGTGCGTGCGTGCGTGCGTGCGTGCGTGCGTGCGTGCGTGCGTGCGTGCGTGTGCGTGCGTTCCCAGACTTGTGTTATTCATTACCATACACACATAAACAATTTACTAACTATGTTATAATAAATTTAATCATTTTATATCAAGGGAATAATATAGATATTAGTTATGTAAATAGATAATAATGTATATACTGTAATAATAACAATAATAAATATAATAATAATAAAAAATAATGGTTTGTTGTTATTTATTTGTTTGTTTTCCTAGTCAACAAATTTTTACTTTTGTTACATTGGAGTGTGTTGATTCCTCCAAAGTATACCATGACACACACCAGACCAACTGACCCCATATAATAATAGTAGTAGTGGTGGTGGTGGTGTTGTCTGGAATATTGTGGTGGAATCAATTTCTCCTAATTTATAAACAATGAACAGCCCTTTTTAACAATATACCTATAACCTACAACTATTACTACTACTACTATTATTACTATTATTACTACCACTACTATTACTACCACTACTACTACTACCACTACTACTACTATTATTACTACCACTACTATTACTACTACTACTACTACTATTACTACTACTACTACCACTACAACTACTATTATTACTCGTACAACTACTATTACTACTACCACTACTACTATTAATCCTACCACTACTACTACAACTACTAATATTACTCGTACAACTACTATTACTACTACTACTATTTCTCCTACCACTACTACTATTAATCCTACCACTACTACTACTACTACTACTACTACTATTATTACTACCACTACTACTACTATTATTACTACTACAACTACTGTACCACTACTACTACTATTTCTCCTACCACTACTATTATTACTCGTACAACTACTACTACTATTATTACCACTACTGCTACTATTATTACTGTTCCTTTTATACATCTCTAAGTGTTAAAACATTTACTGTACAACCATCACCAAAACAAAACAATGTGTTCGTTTTTTTAACCTCTCATTTTTGTCTCTTGTCAATTCAATCTCTCCTTTACCTTTCCTCTTTCTCTTCTTTCCTTCTCCTCCTCTTTCTCTTTCTCTTCTTCTCCTCCTCCTCCTCCTCTTTCCTTCATCTTCCTCTTTCTCTTCTTTCCTTCTCTCCTCCTCGTCTCTCTATCTCATCTTCCCTTCCCTCCTCCTCCTCCTCTTTCCTTCTCCTCCTCCTCATCTTTCCCTTCCATCTTCCCTTCCCTCCTCTTTCTCTCTTAACTTCTCCTCCTCCCCCTCTTTCTCTCTTCTTCCTCCTCCTCTTTCTCTTCTCTCTTTCCCTCATCATCCTTCCCTTCCCTCCTCCTCCTCTTTCTCTCATCTTCCCTTCCCTCCTCTTTCTCTCTTAACTTCTCCCCTCTTTCCTTTCGTCGTCTTTCCCTTCCGTCTTTCCCTGGTCGTCTCTCCCATCCGTCCTTCCCTCGTCTTTCTCTCTTAACTTCTCTCCTCTTTCCCTTCCGTCCTTCCCTGGTCGTCTCTCCCATCCGTCCTTCCCTCGTCGTCGGTGGTGTGTAGGTCGATCGGTTTGTCGTATCCCATCAGCCTCCCATAGTGCTCAAACTCGGAGAAGGTGCTGGGGTCGAGGAAAAGCGGGCGGGAGCGGGCGTAGAGGGTGGTGAAGGGGCCTGGGATCTCTGGTACGTGTATATCTCCCACTCGGAATTCAAACTGTGGGTGGGAGAGAGTGAGTGGGTGTGTTTGTGGGTGTGTGAGTGGGTGGGAGGGAAGTGGTGAGTGGTGGGTGGGAGAGGAGTGTGTGGGTGGGAGAGATGGAGTGGGTGTGTGGGAAGGAGAGAAGGAGTGTGTGTGTGGGTGAGGAGTGGATGTGTGGGAGGGAGAGGAGTGAGTGGGTGGGTGTGTGTGTGTGGGAGAGAAGGAGTGAGTGTGTGTGTGTGTGGGAGAGATGGAGTGAGTGTGTGTGAGGGATGGAGTGTGTGTGTGTGTGTGTGGGAGAGAAGGAGTTTGTGTGTGTGAGTGAGGGAAGGAGTGAGTGTGTGGGAGGGAGAGAAGAAGAGAAGGTGTGAGGGAAAGTGCGAGTGAGATGAGAAGCATTATATACACACACACACACACACACACACACACACACACACACACACACACACACACGCACACACACACATACACACACACACACACACACACACAGACACACACACACACTAATTTAAACCTTATTATTTTATACAAGTCACTATCAATACACAATTACCACACGAAAAAAAAAAAAGGTAGATTCATTATAGATACACAATTATCATTAGCAAATAATAAAAAAAGATTCGTTCATTATTATTCTCACTATCAATGCACAATTATCATGAGCGAAAAAAAAAAGGTACCTCGATTCATTCTTTTTTATAAGCGAAAAAAAAGGTACCTCGCTTCATTCTTATTATAAGCGAAAAAAAAGGTACCTCGCTTCATTCTTATTATAAGCGAAAAAAAAGGTACCTCGCTTCATTCTTATTATAAGCGAAAAAAAAAGGTACCTCGCTTCCTTCTTATCATAAGCGAAAAAGAGGTACATTAATTCAAAAAGGTACCTCGCTTCATTTTTATCATAAGCGAAAAAAAAGGTACCTCGCTTCCCTCTTCTCCTCACCTTCTTTTCCCTGAGGAAGAACGAGAGTGTGGTGGCGACATACACGTCTCTGTTGGGGTCGTAGTGTAGTGTGGTGACGTACTTCTTGGATATCCAGTGTATGAGGAAGGGAGTGACGAAGGTGAAGAACCCTACGAACGAACCCACAGCCACGGCCAGGCCAACGTGCGATCCGGCGCTCTGAAATACACGCGCCGAAATTAAAGTTAACTAATTATGTATTGAATATATGGTTGGTTGGTTTGGTTGGTTGGTTGGTTGGGTGGTTGGTTTGTTGGTTGGGTGGTTGGTTTGTTGGTTGGTTGGTTGGTTGGTTGATTGGTTGGTTTGTAGGTTGGTTGGTTGGGTGGTTGGTTGGTTGGTGGGTTGGTTGGTTGGTTGGTTGGTTGGGTGGGTGGGTGGTTTGTTGGTTGGTTGGGTGGTTGGTTGGTTGGTTGGTTGGTTGGGTGGTTGGTTGGTTGGTTGGTAGGTTGGTTGGGTGGTTGGTTGGTTGGTTGATTGGGTGGTTGGGTGGTTTGTTGGTTGGTTGGTTGGGTGGTTGGTTGGTTGGTTGATTGGGTGGTTGGGTGGTTTGTTGGTTGGTTGGTTGGGTGGTTGGTTGGTTGGTTGGTTGGTTGGTTGGTTGGATGGTTTGTTGGTTGGGTGGTTGGTTGGTTGGGTGGTTTGTTGGTTGGGTGGTTGGTTGGTTGGTTGGATGGTTTGTTGTTTTGTTGGATGATTGGTTGGTAATAGTAGTAAATCATAATGCTTATAGTCACTAGGAAAAAATTCATTGTTATTTCACTGCCAAAGTTATAGTAGTACAGTATATATTTCATAATATTTAAAGTTGCAAGGTAATAAATTCACTACAGTCTTCCCTCAGCTATCACGGGTTCGGCCATGGTGTTTCGTTACTATAGCGCAGGTGTGAAAAGTTTACCTTCATTCGCTATAGCACATCCGAATGCTTACTCTCACACACCTAACATTCAAATTTGGCGGTGTGAAGGTAGCGACTATGTGACTGTCCAAGCAGTAAAGATGAGGACTGTGTGGGTTTCTAACTAGCCCTACTTATCAACAGTAAAGATGAGGACTGTGTGGGTTTATAACTAGCCCTGCTTATCAACCCTATCTTTGTTTATCATGACATGGTGTTATAGCAGTAAAGATAAGGACTGTGTGGGTTTCTAACTAGCCCTGCTTATCAACAGTAAAGATGAGGACTGTGTGGGTTTATAACTACTTATGAACCCTATCTTTATTTAACACAAGAGAGTTAACTAGTGATACAATGTGTGGAGATAAAGCTTTTTTATCGGTGTCTAATTACACCTCGGTCTGGTATAGACGTCCGTCCAATAGGTCGATATAAGACGTCATTCCTACAGGGATGTATATTACGTATTAAGTATATTAGATGCATATAACAATTTATATTAAGGTTTTCGCAGACTCGTACGCCTAAGAGACGAGTCATTGGCATGTGTGGTAGACTGGTAGTGGTGGAGGTGGTAGGGGGGAAGGGGGGAGATAGCGCAATATCGTTTGTTTACATTTTATCAACCATACACTGGAGTTAACTTCTTATTCTGTCCAAGAAATACCAAAATAACTTCCTTCTTTATATGGAAGGATATGGCTTTCCGTTTTGTAAATACACCACCTGACATGACTGAGTGTTGAAGCCACCAGTGTTTAACTCGTAATTACTAACATAAACGAGAGTCACACACAAGGCAGGTTAGGCCTATATTCCCTTGACCTTGAGCTAGGGTGAATGGAGAGACTGAGGGTAGGGGGGGGGGGGGGGGGAAGGAGGGCGGGAGAAGTGGTGGCAACACACACACACACACACTTCACAGACGAGTGATATAATTTCCTAACACGTTCATTATCATTTCGCTCGTTTTGTATAAAAAATCCTCGGATTTGCTTCACTTATTATCGTCACCCATTTTATATGGATGCAATCGTTTTGAAAAATAATTTTAAGTTAATATTTTGGTAGGTAATTCTACAGTGAGTGAGACATCCTACTCTGGCATGTGCTCTCGGAATCGGACGCCCGACTCTCCACATGTCAACACGTTCTGTTATGTTTAATGAATTGCCATCGTGTTTGAGGTCTCATAGTAAAAAAAACGTCACTTTCAAGAGACATAAAAACCTATCCCAATTTTCATCATTAATCTTTAGTTCCTAAGGTGAGTGAGTGAGGCATATCCATTTACGCACCACCTAACCACAACACTCAACACACCTACTGTACTTGTGGCGTCCACTGTATTAGGTTAAAAATGATCATTTTCTTACTAATCTACTTTAGTTTTCATTATATGAAAAGAAATATTAGTAAAAAAAAACATGTTTAGGGAGGAAATTTTTTGAAATATGAGGGACTGGGAACCAATTTCAATTATTTCCATTAGTTATTAAATTCCGCTATCACATGCTACTTACGGCACCAATTATGCACGATAGCGGAGGGATGACTGTATTATTTCACTACTAATGCTTATAGGCACTAGGTAATAAATTAATTGTTATTTCACTGCCAAAGTTAGAGTAGTAAATAATTCATAATGTTTAAAGTTGCTAGGTAATAAATTCACTATTATTTCACTACTATACTGTACTTGTACTATACTTGTCTATATTGTACTGAGCTCTCGGGTGTGGTGAGGACAAGGAGCGGTGTTGCCAAATCTTCACCAAAACAAACCCACATCATTAAAATGTTGATATATAGACCAAATTGTGTTAGCTTAAAAAAATTGATAAATAATACAATGTATCCAAAGTATCCACAAATACATGTTAGGTTCATTGTAAGTATATTTACAACAATAAGACATACACCATGTGACATACAAATTATACCATGTTGCCACTGTTGGGACAAAGGGGTAAAGGCGGGTCAAGGACGCATGTACTAACACACGTCAGTCACCCGACCCGGTCACTCTTGCACCAGTCACCACCATGGACGACACATCTCCCAGATGTGTCGGTGTTCTCCACAGCCAAACCAAGGAAATTATTTATTATGTAAATAGATATTTCCTCCATGAGAAGGCAAACAGAGGACCCATATTGGATCCCTCACAGGCACTGGCTCGCACAGCCAAGACAACCAATGTGTCTGTAGCAACTGTGAAGAGGATTTGTTCATAATTGAACAACAAAAACGATACGGTAGAAAATGCCGAGAATCCAACCTTCATCTCACCAGTCAAGCAGCACTCTTGCACAGGGATAAATTTTGATGATTTTGACAAGTGTGTACTATGGCAAACAATCTTTCATGTATAAAATAAAGAAGGAGCTCAGGGAAAAGATATCCTTTGAAGGATCACTGGAATCCCTGCACCAAGTAGTGATCAAAATTGAATTTAAATTTGGAAATATTAATGGTGTCCGTTATCTGATGGAAAGGAGTGATGTATTATCAGCCAGATCTACATTTTTACAACAAATGAGACATCTAAGAGAATCATCCCCCTGTGTAGTTTACCTTGACGAAACCTGGGTAAATCAAAACTACACTGTCTCCCAAGTGTTGGATTGATAACACAACAAACCAAGCTATGGGAGTTAAGGCACCAACAGGAAAAGGCAGTCGTCTGATAATATTACATGCAGGAACAAAGAATCGATTTGTCCCCAACTGTGGGTTGATATTTCAAGCCAAGAATGACGGGGATTATCACAATCAAATGACTGCCACGGTATTTGAGAGTTGGTTTAGGAACCAGTTGCTTCCCAATATACCACCCAACTCTGTGATAGTCATGGACAATACTTCATATCCTTCAGTACAGGCTGAGAAGCGTCCTACTTCATCCTGGCTGAAAGGTGATATCAAAGCCTGGCTCATTGAGAAGGCAGCAAAACCAAGTGAGGAGCTATTGAAAGGGCAATTGCTTGAGCTTGCCAAGAATTATGGCAGTGGCAGCAAGAAATATGTAATTGATACAATTGCTGCAGACGCTGGTCATAAGGTTGTGAGATTACCACCCCACCACTCCCAGTATAATCCTATTGAGCTAATTTGGGCTCAAGTAAAGACTTACGTAGCCAAGAAAAATGATTTCAAAATGGCCAACCTCAAGTTGCTTATAAAGGAATCATTGTCAACGGTTACACCATTACACTGGGAATATTCAGTGTAACATGCTGAAAAATTGCAGGAAGAAGACACTAAGTTGGATATTGCTGTGGATAAAGTATATGATTCGTTTGTCATAAATATCTCTGATGAAACTTGAGATGAAGAGTGCCTGGACTGAACTACAAGACCAGAGTATTCTTTATCTTGTTATACCAGAGAGAGGATTACGCCTCCTGGGGAAAACTCTTAAAAAAATAAAGCACTCTATGGTGGTGTGGAAAGAAAGTCGACAATTGCCTGCAATAAATTGTTGTATCTTCTACTTATAAAGATAATGATAGTTTAATTATTTATAATAAATAATTAATTACAAGTAAATCGTAGATACAATCAAGAGAGAAAAAATGACTGAAGATACATAAAATACAGTACAATAATTATAAAGGGGTTACCCCATTAAATGTATCATAAAGAATGATGGATACCATGTGGGTTTGTTTTGGTGAAGATTTGGCAACACTGCTCCTTGTCCTCGACCCACCCGAGAGCTCAGTACAAACTACAGTATTTTGAGTATAATGCTTATAGGCGCTAGGTAATAAATTTAAGGTTTATTTCACTACCAAAATGTGTGTATTTATATGTCTGTATGTATTTATGTGTGTATGTGTACTTGTATGTATTTAAGTTTCATTTAATTGTGTCTCTGTATTTTGTTTTCCTGCTTTCACTTGTGTTCATTCTCATTTTTATCATTAGTGTTTTATGTTACATGTACATTTTCAGCCTCCCAGCTGCTACTTTTTAATAAACCGATTATTATTTTATTATTATTATTATTATATTATTAGTAAGTACAGTCCCTAGGTAATAAATTCATTGTTTATTTCACTACCAAAATGTCTAAGTACTTACCTGAAATATAACAGGTTGTATACAGACTCCCAGCAGTGATGTAGAGAGGGAGAAAGTCTTGACAATTTTAATCTGTGTGGCTAAAACTCCGTGATATATTTCCTGCCATGTTCCGGGCCCAATGTCGACTCTGGCAAAGGGAGAGGATGTGTAAATAATGTGTAAGTGTGTGTGTTTGTGTAAGTGTAGATAATGTGTGTATGTGTAAATAATGTGTGTGTGTGTGTGTTTGTGTAAATAATGTGTGTGTGTGTATTTGTGTAAATAATGTGTGTGTGTGTGTTTGTGTAGATAATGTGTGTGTGTGTGTGTGTGTGTGTGTTTGTGTGTACAGTAAACAAACCCTGTGTGTGTGTACAGTAAACAAACCCTTCTCTGTATATAACACACATTAATGCATTGTTTGTTTTCATTACAATATCACATCACCAATACACACACACACACACACACTCATTCACAAACTCACACACACACTTACTCACTCACTCACTCACACACACACACACACACTTACTCACTCACACACACACACACACATTAATAAAATTGTAGGGGAAACTAATAATTTTTTGAAGAACATGGATAAAGATATGATGAAGAAGAATATTGTAACTATGATACAGTACGAAGAAGGATATAAGGAAACTGGAGAGGATACAACGACCTTCAACCAAGATTATACACTCTCCTCTCTTTTTATGCGAGTTTAAATTATGCGAATTTGAATTAGTGCGGTATCATGAAAAATGTTTAAATACAGTCAAAGACATTTAATCCGGCACCCAAGGGAGTTGGAGACTGCCGGATTACAAGATTTGCCGGATTACCCAGCGGACCCCCCCAAGATGGCCTTAAACAGCTATTTACACCCACCAAAACATCAATACATAGTAAATAACACCTAATATTAACTTCAAAAAGCCTTATAAACTCAACAAACATCAATAAAGAGTATATAACATAAAATAAAAGGTATTTTTACTCGCTTATAAGAGTTGCGTTGAGTGCGATATGAAAATCTTCTTCTTCGGAGGTTGGTCACAAAAAACGGGATGAATGTACAGTAGCAGAAGGGTAGACTCAAGTATGTATTGATTTAAGTGGGGTAGGCCAGAGTAATCGTGTGGGGTATAATTAATAATTTTTCGGTAACTAATATTATTATTATTGTAATTGTAACTCATTCAGCTGTACGCGACGAGTGTTTATACATTGCAGTGTCGTTAAATTACATGCCTATCCCTCCCTGCAGCGCCGTAGTTGCCTCTGTTTACGTTTTGCAAACATATGTGTCATTGGACCTTGAGTATAAAGATGGTGTCTGCCAAGATGGTTTCGCCAATATAATAAATTGTCAAATACAATGTACTATACTTCAATTTGCCAACAACTACAGTATACCATGTCAAATACTTTCGTCAAATACTATCTTGTTGATCCTTCATCATATGGCGAAATGTGATAAATTTTATTTATATTTTCTCTATTGATTGGGAAATTCTGTTTACTTTCTGACAAATATTAGGGCTTCCAACGGACTTTAGAGGGAGGGAAAGGCATGTAAATTAACGTCACGTTATACATTATTGCCAGTTTGCCACAACTCAGGCTTGCCCGCGTTGCTCTGCCCGGGCAATTTAAAACTACGTTTCGTATGAATTTTTTTTGGTATAATCCTGCGTAGCGGGTGTAACTATATTCACACAATTATCACATATCTTACAAGAAAATGATATTTCCTTTCTTGCATATTGTTAGTTGTCTGTCTGGTATATTGAAAGAGGGAAAAAATGAAAGTTTCGCAATATAAATAGTAATTACAGAATAAAAATGTCAATTTGGGCACTTGTTGTGATCACTTTATAGAGGCGTCGGAGGTGAGACTGAGTGTCCCAAAGTGTTGTTGTAAGGACGCACGGTATTGGTCCAAACGTGAGGTGACGTCATCGAACTTTGTCGCCGTTTTATTGGATGTTGATGAAAATGTCGTCATCAACGTTTTGAGATTATTATTATTGGCTGAAAAATAAGCAAAGCAGGGTTCTTCTACCATACAATATGCAAGCACGCAAATAAATGCTATCCAATCAGTTCTTAAACCCTGTATATGCAATATTGTAGCCTACTTTGGTAATATATGTTCATCATTTAAATTTTTAGATTATTATGTGGACATATTGATGGTGCATTTCTTCCGTAATACATTCATGCAGTTGGCATTCTTTGTAGTGGTTGCCAAATAATGGATTGTATATTTGATTAATTGGAGCCTGAGCCAGTAATGATAATATTGTTGGTCTGTGTGGTAGTGGTGTACTTCCCAATCTCGTCCTCCTGGTGATATAAATTATAATAATACGAATCGGATTTTCGATGTAATCCACATACAAGACAGTGATAAAATAATTATTCGTGGAGGAGTTAATTAAGTGATTATAGTGACCAGATCATAGAAATTTCTTGAAGGATACTATGCTAAAGCTACGTATCTTGAACGGTGAACGCCATACTTCCGAGGAACTATACGAGAGAGTTAACTGTATAGATGGAAATACAAGGACACATTCCCTAACCATTTTCTTCATGATATTGCATAGTTTTATAAACAGAAGGACTTGAAGAAGGTATGTAATGTACATTTTTTAATTAGTTGGTACTCTTTCTGCTTAAAGGAACCAGGTGTCCCGAAAGACACCCGGTTAGGTCCCGGTAGTTTGCCTAGGTTAGGTCCCGGTAGTCTGTCCAGGTTAGGTCCCGGTAGTCTGCCCAGGTTAGGTCCCGGTAGTCTGCCCAGGTTAGGTCCCGGTAGTTTGCCCAGGTTAGGTCCCGGTAGTTTGCCCAGGTTAGGTCCCGGTAGTCTGTCCAGGTTAGGTCCCGGTAGTCTGCCCAGGTTAGGTCCCGGTAGTCTGCCCAGGTTAGGTCCCGGTAGTCTGCCCAGGTTAGGTCCCGGTAGTCTGTCCAGGTTAGGTCCCGGTAGTCTGCCCAGGTTAGGTCCCGGTAGTTTGCCCAGGTTAGGTCCCGGTAGTTTGCCCAGGTTAGGTCCCGGTAGTTTGCCCAGGTTAGGTCCCGGTAGTCTGCCCCCTCCCAGTTTCGGTTAGGTCAGGTCAGGTAAGGTAATGTTAATTAACAGTTATTTCTACTCAATTTCATAAAATAATATATGTATGAAATGCAATATAGAATTCAAAACATAGAGACGGAGTTCTCGTAATTAAGAGGAAGTACGTGTATATAGGATATTAAATTTAACTGGGTGTAAAAATGAAAAATACGACAAAACAGGGGTATCTTTTGTTTTGTTAATTTCAAATTATTATTTTCTACATTTTTAATTTATATCCAATTATGTATTTCCTTTACTTATTTCATAATATCATTATACATCACATACATATGATGTAATAGGATTTGTGTGTAAATAACCGGGTGTAAATAAATGGTGTAATGCTATTGGCTGAGCAGGTCATGACGTCATGGCTGCCTAGGCCGATGACGTCATGACATACAACCAATCACAAGCAAGGATACAAGCCATCTTGTTTCTCTAGTATGTTTACATGGCCGACGTTCATCTTCATAGCCGTATCTCAACCCCTCTCTTTCCCTGATATATTTCATGCCCTCCCCTACTATCGGGGTTAATATTCTAGGATAAAATCAGGAAACAGGTAACAAAAATATTACCATAACATACAACCAATATAAATCATTAGTGTTGAAATAAACAATTACACCCGGTACGCAGGATCTTACCTTTTTTTTTTCTTAGTTTTTGTATATTTGTTCTTGGGCTAAAAAGTGCCGGATTATCGGGCATTGCGGACCACAAGTCGCCGGATTAAATGTCTTTGACTGTATATGCAATTTACACGAACTCTTAAAATAACACGAACAAGAAAAAATTATGCGAATTTGAAATAGGCCTAGTGCGGTATCATGAAAAATGTTTAAATAAATGCAATTTACAGGAACTCTTAAAATAACACGAACAAGGAGGCTCCATTTTCAAGTTAAAGTACCATTATTTCTGATGGAAATGTACAATTTACTTTATGCGAAATTCACTTTATGCGACCCCTTCAGGAACCTAACCTGTAATAAAAAAAGAGGAGAGTGTACCAGTTTGATAGTAATGTATAGACTGCTGGAAGGATGGGGGGAAATAGACAGATAAGATTTGATAGTGAGGGATGAGACATTAAAAAAGAGGACATGGAAGGAAAGTGAAGAAGAAGGGAAGATGCAAGAGAGACATAAAAAAGAGGACATGGAAGGAAAGTGTAGAAGGGAAGATGAAGGAGAGACATTAAAAAGAGGACATGGAAGGAAAGTGAAGAAGGGAAGATGAAGGAGAGATATTAAAAAAGAGGACATGGAAGGAAAGTGAAGAAGGGAAGATGAAGGAGAGACATTAAAAAGAGGACATGGAAGGAAAGTGTAGAAGAAGGGAAGATGAAGGAGAGACATTAAAAAGAGGACATGGAAGGAAAGTGAAAAAGAAGGGAAGATGAAGGAGATATATTAAAAAAGAGGACATGGAAGGAAAGTGAAGAAGAAGGGAAGATGAAGGAGACATTAAAAAGAGAAAAGAGAAGGAAAGTGAAGAAGGGAAGATGAACGAGAGATTAAAAAGAGGACATGGAAGGAAAGTGTAGAAGGGAAGATGAAGGAGAGATTAAAAAAAGGACATGGAAGGAAAGTGTATAAGAAGGGAAGATGCAAGAGAGACATTAAAAAGAGGACATGGAAGGAAAGTGAAGAAGAAGGGAAGATGAAGGAGAGATTAAAAAGAGCAAATAGAAGGAAAGTGAATAAGAAGAGAAGATGCAAGAGAGACATTAACAAGTATAGTTTTCCATATAGAACTGTTGATATTTGTAATGTTCTAGATAAAGGAGTGGTTTAATGCTACAACAATACATAACTTTAAAAAGAAGTTGGATAAATAATGGGATAATTAAGATGGGACTACACGAACATATATAGCTCTCTTCCCATATGTCACAAATAGGTAAATACAAATAGGTAAATATACACACACACACTTACTCACACACACACACACACACACTCATTCTCTGGAGGTGTGTTTTCATTACAATATCACATCACCAACACACACACACACACACTCACTCACCAACACACTTACTCACTCATTCATTCATTCACTCACTCACCAACACACACACACACACTTACTCACTCATTCATTCACTCACTCACCAACACACACACACTCACAAACACACTTACTCACACAATCACAAACTCATTCATTCATTCACTCACTCACTCACACACACACACACACACACTCACCCACTCACCAACACACACACACTCTCTCACCAACACACTTACTTACTCACTCATTCATTCATTCACTCACACACTCACACACACACTCACTCATTCTCTGGAGGTGTGTTTGCTGGTGGTGATGATGGTGGTGATGGTGGTGATGGTGGTGATGGTGGTGGTGTGGACAGCATTCTCGCACCAACACACCTTCCCAACGACACTCGTCCCCATTTCTGTAAAAAGGTATTATTAGTTTAGTTAAGAGAACCCGTGTGTGTGTGTGTGTGTGTGTGTGTGTGTGTGTGTGTGCGTGCGTGTGTGTGTGTGTGTGTATGTGTGTGTGTGTGATTCCTCGGGACATTCTTGCCTGACGTGTGTTTTAAAATACGATCAGCTATAAATAAACGTAATAATAATAATATGTGTATTTGTTTACCATATTGACTGTTGGTGTTTATCAATACTACTGTGTTACAAACTGTATGGGAATATTAATGTACTGATAAGTATATAAGTCTACCATATTAACTGTTGGTGTTTATTAATACTGTCGTCATACAAACGTTTGTAATTTATGTATACAATGCCATGAAAATTTAATAATACCATGTCTTCATCACACCATGTTCAATTTTACTGAGAATAGGGTTAAAAGTTCCTTGTGTCAACCTTGTATATTGATAAAATCTTCTTGGATCACTTTTCGGCTCATTAAATATATTATGGTATTCTGCCGGCTGTTTTCTCTTGCAGTTTATTTCATGTACTATAATTCTTGGTGTTTTAAGTTTATGTTGACCACTGTCCAGTCATAAGATTTCATCATGAGACAATGAGGTAGATATCTTTGTTGTACACGTGGTTTATCACAACTAATATAGACTGATGCCACACCTTGCTAGCTTAGCCGCACCCCATAGCTTACACCTCACAGGACTCACGTGAACGGGTTGAAACTTGTTTAACCCGCGTCTTTTGTGGACACCTACACATGTTGGTTAGCAGTGTGGGTCAGCGGCGGTTACCCACGCACGGTAAACCTACTTTCTCTGTGTAGGATATGCACCTTTAGTCTGAATTTTGGAGATAAACGAGACCTTCAAATATTGCCACAAAACACACACACACACCAATATGGAAGAAGGAGCTTGTTAATAATATACAATTTATGATAAACCTGAATGAATAATATACATCCATGATAAAAAAACAGAATGAATAATATACAATTTATACATTCCTTGATAAACCTGAATGAAGGGGGTATGGGAGTAGGGGACAGGCTTGGGGGGGGGGACTGGGGGTGCAGAAATAGGGGGACAGACTTGGGGTGGATAGAAAACTTGTCCCCTATTCCCTAACCCCCCCCCAAGCCTGTCCTCCTACTCCCGCACCCCCCAAGCCTGTCCCCCTACTCCTGCACCCCCCAAGCCTGTCCCCCTACTCCCACACCCCCCCAAGCCTGTTCCCCTACTCCCGCACCCCCCCAAGCCTGTCCCCCTACTCCCACACCCCCCCAAGCCTGTCCCCCTACTCCCACACCCCCCCAAGCCTGTCCCCCTACTCCCACACCCCCCCAAGCCTGTCCCCTACTCCCACACCCCCCCAAGCCTGTCCCTCTAATAAAATACCTGTGTGAATGTGGATGAGGTTAGACAGGTGTGTGATGAGAACGAGTGGTGGAGGAAGATGGAGGGAGTGGTGGAGGGAGTGGTGGTGGTGGTGGAGAGGAGTGTGTTGGAGCTGCGAGGTGCGACACACAGCGAGGCCAGGCGACGCACACCACGACACACACCTGCCATCTGTTGGTGGGTACAAGAAACATTATTAGCAAAGGAAAGAGAAGGGAAGGGAAGGGAAGGTGAAGGGAGGTGAAGGGAAAAGGAAAGGGAATGGGAAAGGAAAGGTGAAGGGAAAGGTGAAGGGAATGGAAAAGGGAATGGGAAAGGAAGGGAAAGGTGAAGGGAAGGGATAATAATAATGATAATAATAATAATAATGATAATAATAATAATAATAATAATAATAATGATAATGATAATAATAATGATAATAATAATAATAATAATGATAATAATAATGATAATAATAATAATAATAATAATGATAATAATAATGATAATAATAATAATAATGCTAATAATAATGATAATAATAATAATGATAATAATAATGATAATAATAATAATGATAATAATGATAATAATAATAATAATGATAATAATAATAATGATACTAATAATAATGATACTAATAATAATAATAATAATAATAATAATAATAATAATAATGATAATAATAATAATAATAATGATAATGATAATAATAATAATAATAATGATAATAATGATAATGATAATAATAATAATGATAATGATAATAATAATAATTATAATATTAATAATAATAATAATAATAATGATAATAATAATAATAAATAAAGTTTTAATACGTACCGGTAATTTGCCCCGGTCTGACTCTCACCGGCCGGTCACTTTACGATACTTTACACCGGTTATATCCCGGTAGTTTGCCCAGGATAGGTCCCGGTAGTCTAGGTCAGGTCAGGTCAGGTCAGGTCAGGTCAAATATCCAAATTACGAGAAAAACTATAGATGAAAAATACCAAAAAAAAATGCGTTAGTTAGAATATTCCAAAATTATTCTAATATTATAACTAATTCTTCTTAAATAAACACTATACTTCTCTGAATATACCTTATAACGTAACTCTTAAAATATATATAACAAACAAACCTTAAAGTCAGTAAATATAGCAGAAATATAGCAACAGCAAAATGTAAACAAAGCCACACGTAATGTTAATATGGCTGACGCAGTGTTGCCAGATCTCCTTGTCCTCACTGATGGACCAACAAATTCAGTGTTTAATTAATTCACTTTTATATTTATTCACTTTCTCTCTCTTTTTTTTTTTCTCTCTCTCTTTTTCTCTCTATAGACGTGATCTGGTGGTCCATTATATTTATTCACTTTCTCTCTCTTTTTTCTCTCTCTCTCTCTCTCTCTCTCTTTCTCTCTATAGACGTGATCTGGTGGTCCAAGCGGAGGATTGGTGTAGCAAGACCGTCTTGGGAGCGCTTGGTTTCAGTGACGAGAACTGACCAAATACCATGCAGGTATAATCTACCTCCATGACAAGGATAATAGACTATAATAGACTTATAGTTTATTATCCTTGCTCCATGATACTGACTGACTCGGGAGAGCACTGGGAGGAGGTATAACTCAGGGTTCATATAGATTAGATATGAACCCTGGTAAAACTTCATACCCCAGCAGACGCCCGATTGTTCCAGCATTAAAACTATACTCTGTTCACGCTTGGATGGCGGAGAAGCCTGGCCCTCCAGGTGCGGTGGGCAGGTCAAATACTATTTCGCTTCCCTGATTGGCTAGAGGTGTTCAGCACACCGAGACAATTAGAAGTGCTTCCTTTTTTCATTAATATTTCTGCTAATTAAGCATTATTCATGTATATTATTACTCACTCATTATCTTAAATAATATATGTGAGCCTTGCGGTCAAAATTCACAGTGACAATTTATTTGGAGCTCGTAATATCTTGATTTGAACATAGAGTGTGTAGTAAAAAGTGAGCGACAGTGAGAGGAAAACAGGTCAACTGGAGGACCTCTCAGTAACCCTTGTGACTTGCCGTGTTCGAAAGCAGACTTCAAGGCTTCTTCGTCCATTTAGTACCATTTTTTATACATTTAATTTCACCTATCTTTCGGAAGCACAAGGGAGTGTGTTTTTATGCAACGAAAATGTAGAAAAAAATGTACCGTACACTTAAATTCACTACTTACATAAACAGGTTAATATATTTCAAAACCATAGCCAAACAAAGCAGCCGGACTGGACAGGGAGTGGTGTGTATGTGTGTGTGTGAATGGATTAACAAACCGACACAGGAAGTTGACAGGCGCCTATAGGGATCTGAGATTAGAATATGGTCTAAGGTTGTAAGAGAGAGAAACTTAGATGAAGGTAATAAATGAGCAATAAAGAAAGTGAAATAACTTATGATGTATGCTACTGTTAATGAGAGAATGAATAAATTGAATTTAAAAAAAAATATATAATGCCATTAATCTAAATAATTCTATGTAGGCCTTATATGATATGTGGGATAAAATATCATTAGATTATACTTTTATGTGGGATAAAATATCATTAGATCATAGAATATAGAAAAAGAAAGGTTGTGGATCAATCGTGAATACGAGAGAGAGAGAGAGAGAGAGAGAGAGAAGTGGATGGAAGAAGAAGGAAGGTCAGGTCACTGATGAGATGAATGCTGTTGTGTGTGTGTGTGTGTGTGTGTCTGTGAGTAACTGAAGCTTGTGTGTATCACCGTGTATATGTGTTAAACTGAAGCTGGTATGTGTGTGTATGTGAGTAACTGAAGCTGTTGTGTGTGTGTATGTGTGTATTAGTAACATGTGGGATATAATAACATTAGATTATAGAACATGGAAGAGAGAGAGAGAGAGAGAGAGAGAGAGTGAGAGAGAGAGGTATTAGCTACAGGTCACGGAGATTAACGGACCGCTATGCGTGTGTGTGTGTGTCACCAAATGGACTCGAAACATCCCCATCCCATCATCTGCCAATCAGCAGCATTCAGGAATGTCCCTGAGAGGCAGGGCTTCTCCGCCATCCAAGCGTGAACAGAGTATTTTTTTTTATACAGCTAGGCTCCAATTGCAAGCTAGGATTGGATAGAGTATAGGATTGGATAGAGTATAGGATTGGATAGAGTATAGGATTGGATAGAGTAGGCTATAGGATTGGATAGAGTATAGGATTGGATTGAGTATAGTAACTCTTGTGGTAATGTGGACTTGAGCTGTGATATCAAACACCCTTTTCCCCAATGAGGCCCCCAGACTCCCTGCTCCAGTAAGCTGTGGTTCCATTATAACTAGTAGTATCTGGCATCGTATACAAACTTGAGAGGTATCGCGGAAAACTAGATAAAAAGGTATTTATGTATTATTTACGCTAATTTGATGTATCTATTTACTATTTGTCATTATTTTTCAAAATAAGTTAAATACAATCACATATTTTTACTAACAATAGTTTTAAAGTTCCTTCATTCTAACCTTGGACTTGGAAGCAAACGATCCTACTCGTGTTGGGATACCTTGTAAATCTCCAAGCAAAACTCTCCAAGGTTGGGCGAAAATCCTACTCTCCCATGGGATCCAAGCATTTTTTGACCAGTGTGACCGCGGCTTTACCCTGTCATGTGCTTCAGTGGCCCAGGCATATAGGGACATACACACATATAGGGACATACAGCGGCTTATTATTACAGCCCCTCTTTTATTTAAATTTGTGTTTTCACTGTGACCAGAGTGTACCAGGGGTGTGTGTGTGCGTGTGTGTGTGTGTTTGGGGAGAACAACAACAACTAACTTCATTTTTTTTTTCTTTTACAAATATCATGAAGGAAATTAATGAATACAAACTCTATTATCATGAACTGTGATATATTTTATTTACAAATCAACAAAGTTCTTAATACAATAAGTTCCACATTTATAATCACGTGAAAAAATAATACATTTCTTACAAAAATAGCAAGGTCACATTTCTTTATGGAAATAAATATTTCTTAAGGCACTTATTATAACAAAGTGGAATGAATTATTTAGTACAGAAGGTAAACAAAATTATTACAAAGATTATTACAAAACCAAAACTTTATACTCCACAAATACATACATACATACATACATATTAATTATATAGGATGGTACAATATACCATACATATAATATTAATTATTTATGTATATATATTCATTTAAGGGGTTGCAGGGGTTTGGGGGGGGGGTAGGGGACAGGCTTGGAGGGGGGTGCGGGAGTAGGGGACAGGCTTGGAGGGGGGTTAGGGGGGTGCAGGAGTAGGGGACAGGCTTTCTACCCTTCCCCAACCCTGTCCCCCTATTCCTGCACCCCCCTCTAAGCCTGTCCCCTACTCCCACACCCCTTAATTAATACAGCCTCAGTGAATACTTATGTGTGTGTATGTCCCCCTAGTCCTGCACCCCCCTAACCCTGTCCCTCTATTCCCCCCCCCCAAGCCTGTCCCTCTATTCCCCCCCCCCCAAGCCTGTCCCTCTATTCCCCCCCCCAAGCCTGTACCCATATTCCCACACACCCCAAACCTGTCCCTCTATTCCACCCCCCCCCCAAGCCTGTCCCCATATTCCCACCCACCCCAAACCTGTCCCTCTATCCCCCCCCCCCAAGCCTGTCCCCATATTCCCACACACCCCAAACCTGTCCCTCTATTCCACCCACCCC
>JAWZYT010003929.1:0-17500 GCA_034508575.1 Petrolisthes manimaculis | reverse complement strand
TTGTTGTTGAATACTGTACTGTACTATATGGTTTAGGCATCATCTAATGTTATATCACTCACAGTTTAAACTTCCCCTTTTGTTTTCTTTCTTTATCTCTGGATGGTTCACGTGCTGCTCCAATGATTTGATAGTTTTTCTGGGGTATAAACATTCTATTTTTAATAAAAGAAAATGAATGTAAAAATGTACTTAGTTTGCACTCATATAACTTAAGAGCTGTTGTTTCTTTCCTTAACAGAGAATATAATGGCTGTGGCAACACTTGGAACAGAGAATATATTGGCTGTGGCAACACTTGGAACAGAGAATATAATGGCTGTGGCAACACTTGGAACAGAGAATATAATGGCTGTGGCAACACTTGGAACTGGTTGTGAGTCAGGGGGGGGGGGGGGGGGCGGCCAGCTGTCATGTCCATTATAGAAAAGGGTGACTTGTGGCTCATCATTTGTAATCTTGGTCATTTTCAAAATAAAACTTTTATAACATTTCTTTTTCGTTTGATTATTCTTATTAGAGATATAAAATTAATCATGGATGATACTAATAACACATCAGTATAAATGTTACTACTTCAACTGTGAATAATTAATATGGTACAGTATATGAACGAAAATAAAAGAAATGACGCATAGTTGAAAGGGGAAGATGTGAAGATTTCAGTACTTTCCAGTGCAAAATATAATTCTGTAGTGTTCCATTATGCTTTTGTGTAATATGAGGTGATGGTGGTATTTACATGGAGTGGAGTCAGGAACACATCTACCCATACTGTATATAGTTATTATAAATGGAGAAAATGGATCCGTTGAACCAAGATATCACCTAATGAAAACCCTTATATTGTAACGTTGTATCCCTTTCGTTCAACGTGGACTTACTGTACATTGAGGGTTTTATGTACACAGTTTCATTACACACACACAAATAATACAAGTGTACTGTACAGTCACCAAAAAAGGTTTCGTTACCACCCCTACGTTAATGTTATCATGGTGTAGTGAGGTAGGGTTGGTACTCCACCAGGCTGGGCAGCTGTTGGTACACTTGACAAAAAAGGTATTGCGTCAAATCTTGATACAATTTTAACCCTAGTAATATCCACAACTATTTGTATAGACTATAATCATGTATAACAGAAGGAAATATACATATCCTTCTGTAATACATACTTATAAACATGTATAACAGAAGGAAATATACATATCCTTCTGTAATACATACTTATAAACATGTATAACAGAAGGAAATATACATATCCTTCTGTAATACATACTTATAAACATGTATAACAGAAGGAAATATACATATCCTTCTGTAATACATACTTATAATCATGTATAACAGAAGGAAATATACATATTCTTCTGTAATACATACTTATAAACATGTATAACAGAAGGAAATATACATATCCTTCTGTAATACATACTTATAAACATGTATAACAGAAGGAAATATACATATCCTTCTGTAATACATACTTATAATCATGTATAACTGAAGGAAATATACATATCCTTCTGTAATACATACTTATAAACATGTATAACAGAAGGAAATATACATATCCTTCTGTAATACATACTTATAAACATGTATAGCAGAAGGAAATATACATATCCTTCTGTAATACATACTTATAAACATGTATAACTGAAGGAAATATACATATCCTTCTGTAATACATACTTATAAACATGTATAACAGAAGGAAATATACATATCCTTCTGTAATACATACTTATAATCCCTACAAACAACTATGGACATTACTATATTCAATGTTGTATCAATACTTGTCGCAATACCTTTTTTGGCAACTGTACCTCGTGTCGTCCGGGAAGGCTGTCGTCTTTGCTACTCTGATAATATGTGAGCTTTTTTATATCAAAAGTTTAGCTGATTTTAAACTAAATTTTGAGTGTTCAAGAACAATTATTATTCAACTATTCATTATTAAACACAAGGAAATACGTTTGAGTATTTTAAAACAAGAATAACCGTGAAATATCCAGAAAAACTAGCACCGGGTGAAAGTACGTCATTCCTACTTGCTGGTCCATGAGGCACTGAGGGACACAGAGGGTGACAGAGGTATATATAATAACACACTCACATCACACCTCCTCACTCACCAATCACGTGTACCAACATTACAACACACTGTTAAAAGGAGGGTAACCATTCTTTTTTTGCTGACTGTACATTGAGGGTTTTATGTACACAGTTTCATTATACATGTACACCTAAACTACAAGTGTAAAATGAGAGTTTACTGTACTGTACTGTACTGTACTTTACTCCCCAAAACATTAATTTGTGACGTACAGTATATAAACAATAAATTGCTTCAAAACAAACTACAAAAACCCTGCATTGTGAAAACCTCAAAAGTCAAAATCAGATTATAAAAACCAACACTTGACTATTACTGTACTGCTAAATATAAACACTACAAACACTTATAAAATATAGAATGAATTACTACTCACTAATTTATGGGTCTGAGAATACACTCCCCAATACTTGTTACACCAAGCATATGTGGAGGAGTTGTTATATAATTCTCACTCCCTTCACCTACTCCTACTCCAAGTGCTGTTGTTGTTGTCGTTGGTGTTGTTGTTGGTGGTGGTGGTGGTAGCGGTGTTGGTTGTTGTTGTTGTTGTTGTAGTTGTGACAAGGCCTGGTGGTGTAGATGTTGTAGTTGTTGTTGTTGTTGTTGTTGGTATTGTTGTGTGTGGTGTAGCTGTGAGGTGGAGTTCTTGGGGGGGCGTCCCCGTGGTCTCTTGGCCGGGGGCATCAACGTCGAATCGGTCGGGGGGTGACCGGTGTTGTGGTTTGATTTGGGGCCCGCCGGTACTCCCCCCGTCCCTACACCCCCCGCTCCCCCCTCCACATCCATATCGGTAGCAGAGGCAGCGGTATCTTCGGGGTTAAATATCTGTTTACGTATTTTACTGAGTTTGTCCTCAGCGTCGTGTCTCCTCAAGTGGTCCTTCAGTTTGTCACCCCTTGAGAAATCCTTACCACAGATCCTACACATGAAGGGCTTCTCTCCGGTGTGCATGCGGCGGTGACGTTTGAGGTGAGAGGCGCGGGCAAAGTTCATCTGACAAAACTCACACTCAAACGGTCGCTCTCCGGTGTGTAGACGAATGTGATCCCTCAAACCAGACTGACTCTTGAACTCCTGGTAAAGGGTAAACAGTATATTTATTAAAACAATTATCTTTATTTATGAAAAAATAATAATAATTAATTTGCTTTAAACCAGACTGACTCTTGAACTCCTGGGAAAGGGTAAACAGTATATTTATTAAAACATTTATCTTTATTTATACAACAACAACAACAATAATTAACTGACTCTTATATGTGTATTTATTAAAACAATTATCTTTATTTATACAACAATAACAACAACAATAATTAACTGACTCTTGAACTCTTGGTAAATAGTAAACAGTTTAGTTATTAAAACAATTATCTTTATTTATACAACAACAACAACAATTAACTGACTCTTGAACTCTTGGTAAATGTTAAATAGATTACTTATTAAAACAATTATCTTTATTTATGAAAGAATAATAATAATTAATTTGCTTTAAACCAGATTGACTCTTGAACTCCTGTTAATGGTAAACAGTTTATTTATTTGAAAACAATTATCTTTATTTATGAAAGAATAATAATTAAATAACTATACATTATATTTATTACACAACAATCAGAATAATAATTAATTTGCTTTAAACCAGACTGACTCTTTAACTCCTGGTAAATGTTAAATAGTTTAGTTATTACAAAAATTATCTTTATTTATGAAAGAATAATATTTAACTGATTCTTGAACTCCTAGTAAATATAAACAACACAACAACCATTCACTTTTTACACAACTACACACCCACTACACACTTTTTTACACAACCACACAACAACCACTCATTTTACACAACCACTCACTTTTTAACACAACTACTTATTAAACCACTCACATTTTTACACAACTACACACCCACTACACACTTCTTTACACACCCACTACACAATTTCTTACACAACTACTTTTTACACCGCCACTACACACTTTTTTACACAACCACACAACAACCACTCATTTTACACACCCACTACTCACTTTTTTACACCCCCACTACACACTTTTTTACACAACCACACAACCACTCATTTTACACAACAACCACTCACTTTTTTACACAACTACTACTCACTTTTTAACACAACTACACATTTTTTTACACACCCACTACACACTTTTTTACACACCCACTACACACTTCTTTACACACCCACTACACACTTTTTTACACACCCACCACTACACAATTTCTTACACAACTACTTTTTACACAACCACACAACAACCACTCATTTTACACACCCACTACTCACTTTTTTACACACACACAACACACTTTTTTACACCGCCACTACCTACTCACTTTTTTACACAATGGACAAGGCATGGATGCACTCTGTATGGCTTGTTGGAGATAGAAGTTGAGGTCGATCCGGCCGTCGTTCGTGACCTCCTCCGTCGCCTCACTCGTCTCACTCGGTTCCTCCTTTACACTAATCTCGTGTTTTAAAAGTTCAACCCTCTCACCCTGTCATGTCAAATAATAATAAATGTTAATAATAATAATAATAATATAATTATGTTAATAATAATAATAATATATGTAAATAATAATAATAATATATGTAAATAATAATAATAATAATATATGTAAATAATAATAATAATATATGTAAATAATAATAATAATAAATAACAATAATAAAAATCTCACCCTGTCATATCAAATAATAATAAATGTTAATAATAATAATAATAATATATGTTAATAATAATAATAATAAATAACAATAATAAAAATCTCACCCTGTTATATCAAATAATAATAAATGTTAATAATAATAATAATAAATGTAAATAATAATAATAATATATGTTAATAATAATAATAATAAATGTTAATGATAATAATAATAAATGTTAATGATAATAATAATAAATGTTAATAATAATAATAATAAATGTAAATAATAATAATAATAAATGTTAATAATAATAATAATAAATGTTAATAATAATAATATTAAATGTTAATAATAATAATATTAAATGTTAATAATAATAATAATAAATGTTAATAATAATAATATTAAATGTTAATGATAATAATAATAAATGTTAATAATAATAATAATAAATGTTAATAATAATAATAATAAATATTAATAATAATAATAATAAATGTTAATAATAATAATAATAAATGTTAATAATAATAATAAATGTTAATAATAATAATAATAAATGTTAATAATAATAATAATAAATGTTAATAATAATAATAATAAATGTTAATAATAATAATAATAAATATTAATCTATCTATCTATCTATAGCTCTGACACCTCGCTCCCTCCGGGAACTCCCCCGAAGGGTGTGGCCACGGCAGAAAAGTCTCCAGTCTTCCCTGTTCCAACACTCCCTCCTTACTTGGTCAAACCCTCCCCTCCCCCTCATGTTTCTCTCCTTTATATACTCTTCCACTCTGTTCTGCCATCTAACTGGTGGTCTGCCTCTCACACCAGGTCCCACAACTTCACTTCCATACACCTTCTTTACAAACTCCTCACCTTACATACACCTTCTTTACAAACTCCTCACCTTACATACACCTTCTTTACAAACTCCTCACCTTACATACACCTTCTTTACAAACTCATCACCTTACATACACCTTCTTTACAAACTCATCACCTTACATACACCTTCTTTACAAACTCCTCACCTTACATACACCTTCTTTACAAACTCATCACCTTACATACACCTTCTTTACAAACTCCTCACCTTACATACACCTTCTTTACAAACTCATCACCTTGCATTTTCTCTACATGTCCAAACCACCTCAGAGTATTACGTTTCACTCTCTCAACCACTCCACACTCAATACCAATTGCCTTCTCACTCATACCACATCTCTTATACACACTCTCATTACTTTCTCCATCCCACCTTGTCAGTCCACATGCACCTCTCAAGTAACTCATTTCCACAGCACCTATTCTACATCTCACATACACACACACACACACTCAAGTAACTCATTTCCACAGCACCTATTCTTGACTGATGAGCCCTACTCCATGTCCAGGTCTCCGACGCATACGTCAGTGTTGGCAGGATTGTACTATTTCGTAGTCCCCTTTTCACTTCCATACTCACACTTCTACCCTTCATTATCCCCCCCAGTGATCCTATGACCTGTCTACCCTTCACTGCTCTCTCCCTAATTTCTCCTTCCATACTTCCATGTTTACACATAACTGTCCCCAGGTATTTAAACTCCTTCACTTCCTCCATCCTCTCACCCCTCAGAGTTAACTCACACTTCGTCCCAGTTGGTACTTCCACTCTGTAAGGTGTAGCAAAGTCAATCACTTCAGTTTCTGCTCTCTCAAATACCATCACTTTACTTTTACCCACATTCACCTTCAGTTTCCTTCGCTTACATACAGACTGAAATTCGTCCACCACTCTCTGCAACTCCCTTTCACTCTCAGCCATCAGCACAGTGTCATCTGCAAACAAACTTGCCACCAAGGACCAATTTACTTCATTCAGCCTCAACTTCACCCCCAGACCATTCACTTTGGCTTTCATCTCTCTCATACACCCATCCATATATATATTGAACAACCATGGTGACATAACACATCCCTGTCTCAGCCCTACACTAATATTAAAACTCTCACTCAGATCACCCTCTACCCGCACACATGCTTTTGCCTCTGCATAAAAAGCCTCAATACCTTTCAGTAGAGATCCCCCAACACCATATATTCTCAACACCTCTGACATAGCTCTCCTATCAACCCTATTGTATGCCTTCTCCAAGTCCATGAAGGCAGCATACAACTTCTTACCCTTCCCTATATATTTCTCCACTATCGATTTTAGCGCAAATATCTGGTCCACACATCCTCTACCCTTTCTCAACCCTCCCTGTTCCTCACCAACTTTATTCCCTGTCACTTCCATCAGTCTCTCAGTTAGAACCTTTCCATACACCTTCCCCGGTACACTAAGAAGGCTTATTCCCCTATAACTACCACACTCCTCCTTACTCCCCTTCCCCTTATACAAAGGTACAATAATAGCCCTCCTCCAATCCTCTGGCACCTCTCCCTGCCTCCAAGCCAATGTACATATAAGCAACATCCACTCCACCACTACCTCCCCCCCATACTTTAACATTTCAGCCGTTATCCCATCTACCCCCGGTGCCTTTCCCATCTTCAACTTGCCTATTGCTTTCCTAATCTCTTCCCTTCCTAATTCTCCCTGAGCATCCTGTCGTCTACAACCTGCCTCCATCCCCATGCATGTCACCACTGCCTCCCCTCCTGTCCCGTCCCGTCCCGTCCCGTCCCTTGCCGTCCCCTCATTCATCAAACGATCAAAATGCCTCTTCCACACTTCTTTCACTTCCTCACTTCCACTCACAGTAACTCCATCCTCTCTCTTCATTCTCACACAACCAGATTTTCCTTCTCCTCTTTCTCTTTTAACCTCCTTCCAAAATAGTTTCTTGTTCTCTTTAATGTTAATAATAATAATAATAAATAATAACAATAATAAAAATCTCACCCTGTCGTATCAAATAAAAATAAAAGTTAATAATAATAATAAATATACTGTATATAATAATAAATGTAAATAATAAATAATAATAATAATAATAATAAACATCACTCCCATTACCTCTTCTTCTTCCTCTTCCTCTTCCTCCTCCTCTTGTTCCTCCTCTTCATTCTCATTATTATTGTTGTTGTTATTGTTGTTATTATTGTTGTTGTTGTTGTGGTGTGGTGGTTGTGTGTCGTCATCGCCGGCTTCACTACCCGAGGCGCTGGAACTTCCCTCGGATTTACTCGGAGAATCAACCAACTGTAAACGGTAATAGTCAATGGGTTTGTTTATTTTGTTTGTTTTATTTTGTTTGTTTGTTTTATTTTGTTTGTTTATTTTGTTTTGTTTGTTTATTTTGTGGGGGTAGGGATTTGTTTGTTTATTTATTTTGTTTGTTTATTTTGTGGGGGTAGGGATTTGTTTGTTTATTTTGTTTGTTAATTTTGTTTGTTTATTTTGTTTGTTTTATTTTGTTTGTTTATTTTGTTTGTTATATTTTGTTTGTTTATTTTGTTTGTTTATTTTGTTTGTTTATTTTATTTTGTTTGTTTTATTTTGTTTGTTTTATTTTGTTTGTTTTATTTTGTTTGTTTTATTTTGTTTGTTTTATTTTGTTTTATTTTGTTTGTTTATTTTGTTTGTTTATTTTGTGGGGGGTAGGGATTTGTTTGTTTATTTTGTTTGTTTTAGTTTGTTTGTTTTATTTTGTTTGTTTATTTTGTTTGTTTATTTTATTTTGTTTGTTTGTTTATTTTGTGGGGGTAGGGATTTGTTTGTTTATTTTGTTTGTTTTAGTTTGTTTGTTTATTTTGTGGGGGTAGGGAAACAGACTTGGTGGGGGGGGGATTAGGGGGGGTGTGGGAATAGGGGGACAGGTTTGGGGGGCATTAGGGGGGGTGCGGAAATAGGGGGACAGGTTTGGGGGATGTTAGGTAGGTGTGGAAATAGGGGGGACAGGTTTGGGGGGGGTTAGGGGGGTGCGGGAATAGGGGGACAGGCTTTCTACCCACCCCAAGCCTGTCCCCCCTACTCCCCCCCCCCCCCTTAATTAAACGACAATACAATAACACTATATAAAATTACACTGTATATATAATTACACAATATAAAAGAATAAAAGAAATAAATACAGTATATAAATATCTCTCACATAATAAATATATATACCGTACTGTATATCTCACACACACACACACACAAAGAGTACCCGCTTATCTCTCTCTCTCTCTCTCTCATACACACACACAGAGTACCCACTTATCTATCTCTCTCTCTCTCTCTCTCTCTCATACACACACACAGAGTACCCACTTATCTCCCTCTCACTCAAACACAGACAGTACCCACACATCTCTCTCTCTCTCACACACACCTACCTACTTATCCTCTCTCTCTCTCTCTCTCTTTCTCTCTCACACAGTACCCACTTATAAATACATCTATCTCTCTCTCTCTCACACACATACACCTACCTACTTATCCTCTCTCTCTCTCTCACACACATACACCTACCTACTTATCCTCTCTCTCTCTCTCACACACATACACCTACCTACTTATCCTCTCTCTCTCTCTCACACACATACACCTACCTACTTATCCTCTCTCTCTCTCTCACACACATACACCTACCTACTTATCCTCTCTCTCTCTCTCACACACATACACCTACCTACTTATCCTCTCTCTCTCTCTCACACACATACACCTACCTACTTATCCTCTCTCTCTCTCTCACACACATACACCTACCTACTTATCCTCTCTCTCTCTCTCACACACATACACCTACCTACTTATCCTCTCTCTCTCTCTCACACACATACACCTACCTACTTATCCTCTCTCTCTCTCTCACACACATACACCTACCTACTTATCCTCTCTCTCTCTCTCACACACATACACCTACCTACTTATCCTCTCTCTCTCTCTCACACACATACACCTACCTACTTATCCTCTCTCTCTCTCTCACACACATACACCTACCTACTTATCCTCTCTCTCTCTCTCACACACACATACACCTACCTACTTATCCTCCCTCTTTCTCTCTCTTTCTCTCTCTCTCTCTCTCTCACACACACACACACACACACACACACGTACCCTATCGCCCTGTTCCAATCCTAGTACATGTAGGTGTTTAGCGGTGCGTAGGAATGAAGCAATGTGTTGTTCTCTCTCTCACTCTCTCTCTCTCTCTCTCTCTCTCTCTCTCTCTCACACACACACACACACACACACACACACACACACACACGTACCCTATCTCCCTGTTCCAGTCCTAGTACATGTAGGTGTTTAGCGGTGCGTAGGAATGAAGCAATGTGTTGTTGGTGAACGTCCACTTGGCCTCGGTAAATGAAAGACACCAAGTACATGACGTCTTGTACGGGAACCTCGGGCAGAAGGAGCGGCGCCTCGGTGTCCGGACACGACGACAGTACTGCGTCTATACAAAACAAAACAAAACAAAACAAATAAACTAAATTAATATACAAACAAAACAAATAAACTAAATTAATATACAAACAAAATTAATAAAATAAAAAAACTAAATAAACAAAATGAATAATCAAAATTAATATACAAACAAAATAAATAAAATACAAAAACTAAACAGAATGAATAATCAAAATAAATAAATAAACAGAATGAATAATCAAAATAAATAAATAAACAGAATGAATATACAAAATAAATAAATAAAATAAAAAAACTAAACAAAATGAATAATCAAAATAAATAAATAAACAAAATGAATAATCAAAATGAATAAATAAAATAAAGAAACTAAATGAATATAAACAAACAAATTACTATAAACAAAATGAATAAAATAGAACAAAATTAACACACTACGGAATATAAACAAATTAAATAAACAAACAAATAAAACAAAATGAATTTACAAAATAAACAAATTAAATGAATAAATGAATAAACAAAATAAAATAAAGAAACTAAATGAATATAAACAAACAAATTAAAACAAAATGAACACACTACGGTAAATAAACAAATAAAATTAACATAAACAAACTAAAAATGAAAAAACAAATAAACAAACTAAAGAAAACAAAATAAAATGAATAAAAAAAATAAAAAATATATAAAGAAAATGAATAAAAAAAATGAAAAAAATTAAACAAACAAAATAAACAAAAATCAAAATAAACAAACTACGGTAAACAAAACAAATTACGGTAAACAAACAACGGCAAACAAACAAAACAAAACAAACAACGGCAAACAAACAAAACTACGGCAAACAAAACAAACAAACAAAAATAAACAAACCACTTAAACAAACCAAACTCCAACCATCGTACTAACCGAGATAGGGCGAACACAGCGATAGTACCGCCCGATGAGCCCTCACGATCCCCCCGTCACACACTAAGGACACGTCGGTATAGGCCCGGCCGTGGTGAAGGTCGGACAACATACAGGTGAAGGTGGTGGCGTGGGAATGCCATCGGAGGTGTAGCTGCGTCTCACCTACGGACTCACCCATACTGAAACTAAAGAGAAAAGATTAGCGTTAAGATTAATGTTTGTTATTATTATTGTTATTATTATTATTTTTATTATTTTTATTATTTTATTTTTATTATTATTATTTTATTGTTATTGTTATTATTATTATTGATTCACCCATACTGAAACTAAAGAGACGAGGATTAGCGTTAAGATTATGTTGTTTATTATTATTGTTATTATTATTATTATGTTTATTATTTTTATTTTTATTATTATTGTTTATTATTATTGTTTATTATTATTATGTTTATTATTATTTTTATTATTATTGATTCAACCATACTGAAACTAAAGACATGAGGATTATTATTATGTTTATTATTATTATTTTTGTTTATTATTATTATGTTTATTATTATTATTTTTGTTTATTATTATTATGTTTATTATTATTATTATTATTATTATGTTTATTATTACTATTATTATTATTATTGTTATTATTGTTATTATTATTATTATTATTATATACTGAAACTAGAAGGAAGATTAGGATTATGTTTATTATTATTATTATTATTATGTTTATTTTTATTATTTTTGTTTATTATTATTATGTTTATTATTATTAATGACTCACCCATACTGAAACTAAAGGGCACGAGAATTATTATTATGTTTATTATTATTATGTTTATTTTTATTATTTTTGTTTATTATTATTATGTTTATTATTATTATTATTGACTCACTCATACTGAAACTATTATTATTATTATATTAAATTTATTATTATTATTATATTTATATTTATGTTTATTATTATTACTATTACTATTATTATGTTTATTATTATTACTATTATTTTTATCATTTTTATTATTATGTTTATTATTATTATTACAGATTCATCCATACTGAAACTATATTACATTTTCATGCATAATTTTATTTGTTCTATTGATTATTGCCAAGAATATTTAGAGGAGATAACTTTTTTTACACTGACCTGACCTGACCTAACCTGACCTAACCTAACCTGACCTGACCTAACCTGACCAGGACCAAGGCAGACTACCGAGACCTAACCTGGGCAGACTACCGGGACCTGACCTGACCTAACCAGACCTGACCTAACCCAACCTAACCAGACCTGACCTGACCTAACCTAACCAGACCTGACCTAACCCAACCTAACCAGACCTGACCTGACCTAACCTAACCTAACCTAACCTAACCTAACCTAACCTGACCTGACCTAACCTAACCTGGGCAGACTACCTAGACCTAACCTGGGCAGACTACCTAGACCTAACCTGGGCAGACTACCTAGACCTAACCTGGGCAGACTACCGAGACCTAACCTGGGCAGACTACCGAGACCTAACCTGTACAAACTACTGGGACCTAACATGAGTGTGTGTGTGTGTGTGTGTGAAGGTAAGTGTGTGTGTGTGTGTGTGTGTGTGTGTGTGAAGGTAAATGTGTGTGAGTGTGTGTGTGTGTGAGAGTGAGAGTAAGGGAGAGAGACACCAACTCTTACCCCAAAAAAAGACATACAAACTGCGTAAGTTGGTAACACTGTAAAGAGTGTTGGTTGGTAACACTACATATTACGTGGGTTGGTAACATTGCATTATTATTATTATTAGATTTATATTTTCCACGATCACACAATATTGGAAATTATCTCCATATTTATAATAACATAATTATTATATACATACTCTCATTTACAATTAAGGGGGGGGGGGAATTAGGGGACAGGCTTGGGGGGTGCGGGAGTAGGGGGACAGGCTTGGGGTGGGGTGGTAGAAAGCCTGTCCCTTATTCCCGCACCCACCCATAACCCCCCAAGCCTGTCCCCTACTCCCGCACCCCCCAAGCCTGTCCCCTACTCCCGCATCTCCCAAAACCCCCCAAGCCTGTCCCTACTCCCGCACCCCCCAAAACCCCCCAAGCCTGTCCCCTACTCCCGCACCCCCCAAAACCCCCCAAGCCTGTCCCCTACTCCCGCACCCCCCCAAAACCCCCAAGCCTGTCCCCTACTCCCGCACCCCCCAAGCCTGTCCCCTACTCCCGCACCCCCTTAATTAAGCTTTCAAGAGAAGGCCTTATTTTTCAGAGGGACATGAAGACATTAAATTGTGGAAATGTGTGTTTGTTTATGTTTATTTCAAATCACTGTAGTGCTGGGAAGGAGTCGACTCAGGAATCGATTCACATAACCAAGGAATCGGAAGAAGAAGAATCGGCTTCACTAATCACTATATAACTGTAGTGCTGGGAAGGAGTCGACTCAGGAATCGATTCACATAACCAAGGAATCGGAAGAAGAAGAATCGGCTTCACTAATCACTATATATAATTTATATAAAAAATAATATATAATTTATTACAAAAATGAATGACAATACACACTTAAGCCTTATGAATTTGACACATGGAAGAGAATATTTAAACACACACACACACACACACACACAAAGTCATTCACACGAGAGGGAAAGGAACTCTCTCTCTCTCTCTCTCTCTCTCTCTCTCTTTAAGGCTTAATGTCTTAGTACCTCACTACATCTGTTAGTATGTCCTTAGTGTATATTAACATATTTATATTAACTCCACAAAAAGGCTAATTAATCTCTTAATTAGTACCTCACTATATCTGTTAGTATGTCCTTAGTGTATATTAATATATTGATATTAACTCTACCATCTCACTATAAAAAAATATATAGTATTGGTCCTATACTCGTATAAGTCTCTGTCGACTCCAAAATTATCTCTTACACACACACATTTTCTCTCTCTCTCTCTCTCTCTCTCTCTGTCCACTCCAAAATTATCTCTTACACACACACATTTTTTTTCTCTCTCTCTTTCTTTCTCTCTCTCTCTGTCCACTCCAAAATTATCTCTTACACACACACACATTTTTTTCTCTCTCTCTGTCCACTCCAAAATTATCTCTTACACACACACACACATTTTTTTTCTCTCTCTCTCTGTCCACTCCAAAATTATCTCTTACACACACACACACATTTTTTTTTCTCTCTCTCTGTCCACTCCAAAATTATCTCTTACACACACACACACATTTTTTTTTCTCTCTCTCTTTCTCTCTCTCTGTCCACTCCAAAATTATCTCTTACACACACACACACATTTTTTTTTTTCTCTCTCTCTCTCTCTCTCTCTCAATACAAAAACTGAATACCTATTACATGTTGTTCATATAATTCTTTGCTACATTTACAGAGTCCATTAACTAACTCAAGCCACTATTTTCATGTACAAGCAAACATTTACAAGCTCAATATTTTTTTCCTTGGTATATAAAGGACACACATGATGGCTCATTTGACACGTGACTCCTCTCTCTCTCTCTCTCTCTTTCTCCCAAGACGCCATCTTTGTTTACATCTTGTGTTGATATTTAAATCGCTTATATCTTGGTCCATCCTACATCCTTCACTCTCCCAAGGCAAAGGGAAATGAGATAAAATATTGTACATTACGAATATATAGATGATATTAAATAGTTTTAGTTATTTAAGGGAAAATTTGCATGTAAAATATTGTACATTACGAATATATAGATGATATTAGATAGTTTTAGTTATTTAAGGGAAAATTTGCATGTAAAATATTGTACATTACGAATATATAGATGATATTAAATAGTTTTAGTTATTTAAGGGAAAATATGCATGTAAAATATTATACATTACGAATACATAGATGATAATAGATAGTTTTAATTATTTAAGGGAAAATTTGCATGTAAAATATCTGTTTTTCAATGGGTTTGTGTGTGCAGTGACGTCATGGGTGTTTGTCGCGGTGTATTGTGGGTAAAACAAACAAGAGCTCAGTGAACTATCCTTACTTGAGATGATTTATCGGTAATAGTTAAGCTGTGGACCATATTCAGGTTTGGACTGAACGCTTACAGATTTCAATGTTTTATAGTGTTTTTTTAATGCATTTATTGTTCAAGGCCGTCGCATTTTAATGTTTGGGGAGATACGACCCCCCTTGCACCCCCCCCCCCCTACCCAATCTCCATAAACACTTCATTTTCGCCATATTTGAAATAGATTCGCCAGAAAAACACTACAGAGTATTAAATAGAATTAGTCTGACCTCACCTGACCTACCTCACCGAATCAGGACCGTGGCAAATTACGATTACAACCAAAAATGAGATAATATGCCTAAATGGAGGGCAGAATGTAAACACCAGAGTTGGCAATACTGTTCCAAGCAGTGTTGCCAGGTGCAGGGTAATTTCTCTGTTTCAGGAAATTTCGAAGTCCACACGGGTAAATAATTTACAGTTCGTTCAAGAGTAATCAGGGAAATTTCTAAAAGATGAAATACCTAAAAGACCATCAATGTTCAAGAGTAAACAGGGAATAATTGAGGTAAACAGGGAAATTCTGATGTTCAAGTGAGGGAAATTTCATCAAGCAGACATGGCAACACTGGTTCCGAGCTCACGCAGATTCGCGCCAATGGCAACACTGGTTCCAATTCCGCCCCCATTATCTCATTTTTGGTCGTAATCGTAATTTGCCACGGTCCTGATTCGGTTAGGTTAGGTCAGGTTAGGTCAGGTCAGGTGAGGTCAGACTAATTCTATTTAATGGGGAATTTTCTAAGCTCAACCACCAGATGTCACTCTCCCCCAATGTCCTCTATTTACGTATTTCATGTTTTATGTTACTGAATATTCAGTGAACATACATTCAGCATTTATGAACATAATTTTTACAAAGTTCTGCATACAGTTTATAATACTTTCAATTGATGATTTCATGAAAATAAAACAATATAAATAAATGTTCTATCTCTGCTGGCATGGACAAATACAGGTCGAGTCATCATTATTTTTAATACGACGCAGCACAAGTTTAATTATATTTGATTTACAGACGTAGAAATATATAAAATACTGTGGTACTACTTACTATAACAAAGTATACACTGACACGGTGATATACGTATATAGTTATTCTATACAGCGATTCTCACATACCCACTCTCCAAGTGACTGACATGACAAGTTAGTCGAGAACGCAGAACCCAACCAAAACAAACAATGGTGTGACGTCTCTGAGGTACTGCCACCACGAGTACTTCAAGCTATGCCTTGCCTTCCTGGTGTTGTCTGTCTCACTAGTCACTGCTCATATAGCGGCCACTGATGCAGCTGGAAGTGAGCTGATTGGGACCAAGTTCACGCTGCTAAAACACGCACGTGTGTTTGTTTATTTTAGATGGTGCGACCACTCTGGCCAAGCCATAGTTTCCAATGTTCAAATTTTGTTTTCGTTTATTACAAGTTGTTCTATGCCAATTGGTATTTTAAGTGGCATAGATATGCTGCCTATTAATTTTTCCTGTCTGTATTAATACGTTTCAGATAAATAGTGTAATTGTTTAAAGACTGGGAACGATCGAAATACGAGAAATGCCAGCCAGGCTCACCATAAAACCAACTCCAATACTTGTTTACATGAAAATTGATTGATTGATGGATGTTAGGCGCCGCAACATCGAGGTCCTATAGCGCCGTTTACATGAAAACATTTTAATTTTACATATGATAGTACTTCGAATGAAATGTGTAAAAATAAATATTAACTACACTCAATGTATTAATGTGCACAGAAAAGCTCTGTAAAACATGTTTGAAATTCTTTATAAGATACGGGTCGGGGACTGCCTCACTACTGCCACCTGGTGAGGGCAGAGTTTGGAAAATCCCCCATTTTCTGTAGTGTTTTTCCGACGAATCTCGTTCAAATATGGCGAAAATGAAGTGTTTAAGGAGATTGGGTTGTGGGGGGGGGGGGCACAGGGGGTCGTATCTCCCAAAACATTAAAATGCGACGGCCTTAAACAATGAATGCATTAAAAAAAACACTACAGTTACCCCTACATTGTTTACATTTCTTGGTACCTTTAAGAATTGTGATAGGTACACGTTAGACAGGGACACATACAGTCACCACGGGCTATATACTACTCTAACAAATGTCAAATATACAGGTGTCGTCCACTAGTAAAACTCAGGGGTCAATTGGTGAAAATGTTAAAGCACTGAGGTGTGGGTTGGTAACACTACATATTGCGTGGGTTGGTAACATTGTTTTATTTTTATTATTATTATTATTATTATTAAGGAGAGGGAAGGAGAGAAGAGAGAGGGAAGGAGGAGAGAGGAAGGGGGAGAGAGAGAGAAGGAGAAGAGAG
>JAWZYT010003928.1:97500-159722 GCA_034508575.1 Petrolisthes manimaculis | reverse complement strand
CTAACCTGGGCAAACTACCTGGACCTAACCTGGGTAAAATACCGGGACCTAACCTGGGCAAAATACCGGGACCTAACCTGGGCTAACTACCTCGACCTAACCTGGGCAAAATACCGGGACCTAACCTGGGCAAAATACCGGGACCTAACCTGGGCAAAATACCGGGACCTAACCTGGGCAAAGTACCGGGACCTAACCTGGGCAAAGTACCGGGACCTAACCTGGGCTAACTACTGGGACCTAACCGGTATAAATTACCGGGACCAAACCGGTATAAATTACCGGGACCTAACCTGTATAAATTACCGGGACCTAACCGGTATAAATTACCAGGACCTAACCTGTATAAATTACCGGGACCTAACCTGTATAAATTACCGGGACCTAACCGGTATAAATTACCGGGACCTAACCTGTATAAATTACCGGGACCTAACCGGTATAAATTACCGGGACCTAACCGGTATAAATTACCGGGACCTAACCTGTATAAATTACCGGGACCTAACCTGTATAAATTACCGGGACCTAACCGGTATAAATTACCGGGACCTAACCGGTATAAATTACCGGGACCTAACCGGTATAAATTACCGGGACCTAACCTGTATAAATTACCGGGACCTAACCGGTATAAATTACCGGGACCTAACCGGTATAAATTACCGGGACCTAACCTGTATAAATTACCGGGACCTAACCGGTATAAATTACCGGGACCTAACCTGAGCAAAATACCGAGATATAACCTGTGTAAACTACCATGACCTAACCTGGGCAAAATACAGGGAAATAGCCATAATTCCATACCGTACTTTTAGATTAAAAAAAAACATACCTTACCGTAATTCCATACCGTTAAAAAAAAACATACATTACCGTGATTCCATACCGTACTTTTAGATTAAAAAAAAACATACCTTACCGTAATTCCATACCGTACTTTTAGATTGAAAAAAAAACATACCTTACCGTAATTCCATACCGTACTTTTAGATTGAAAAAAAAAAATACCTTACCGTAATTCCATACCGTTAAAAAAAAACATACCTTACCGTAATTCCATACCGTACTTTTAGATTAAAAAAAACATACCTTACCGTAATTCCATACCGTACATTTAAATTGAAAAAAACATACCTTACCGTAATTCCATACCGTTAAAAAAAAACATACCTTACCGTAATTCCATACCGTACTTTTAGATTAAAAAAAAACATACCTTACTGTAATTCCATACCGTTAAAAAAAACATACCTTACCGTAATTCAATACCGTACTTTTAGATTAAAAAAAAACATACCTTACTGTAATTCCATACCATTAAAAAAAACATACCTTACCGTAATTCCATACCGTACTTTTAGATTAAAAAAAAACATACCTTACTGTAATTCCATACCATTAAAAAAAACATACCTTACCGTAATTCCATACCGTTAAAAAAAAACATACCTTACCGTAATTCCATACCGTACTTTTAGATTAAAAAAAAACATACCTTACCGTAATTCCATACCGTACTTTTAGATTTTAAAAAAATATACCTTACCGTAATTCCATACCGTACTTTTAGATTATAAAAAAACTTACTTTACCGTAATTCCATACCGTTAAAAAAAAACTTACTTTACCGTAATTCCATACCGTACTTTTAGATTTAAAAAAAACATACCTTACCGTAATTCCATACCGTTAAAAAAAAACATACCTTACCGTAATTTCATAACGTACTTATAGATTAAAAAAAAACATACCTTACCGTAATTCCATACCGTACTTTTAGATTAAAAAAAACCATACCTTACCATAATTCCATACCGGTAAAAAAAAACATACCTTACCGTAATTCCATACCGTACTTTTATATTAAAAAAAAAAAAAAACCTTACCGTAATTCCATACCGTACTTTTAGATTTAAAAAAAACATACCTTACCGTAATTCCATACCGTTAAAAAAAAAACATACCTTACCGTAATTCCATACCGTACTTTTAGATTTAAAAAAACATACCTTACCGTAATTCCATACCGTTAAAAAAAAACCATACCTTACCGTAATTCCATACCGTACTTTTAGATTTAAAAAAACATACCTTACCGTAATTCCATACCGTACTTTTAGATTTAAAAAAAACAAACCTTACCGTAATTCCATACCGTACTTTTAGATTAAAAAAAAACATACCTTACCGTAATTCCATACCGTACTTTTAGATTTAAAAAAAACATACCTTACCGTAATTCCATACCGTACTTTTAGATTAAAAAAAAACATACCTTACCGTACTTTTAGATTAAAAAAAAACATACCTTACCGTAATTCCATACCGTACTTTTAGATTAAAAAAAAACATACCTTACTGTAATTCCATACCGTACTTTTAGATTAAAAAAAACATACCTTACCGTAATTCCATACCGTACTTTTAGATTAAAAAAAAACATACCTTACCGTAATTCCATACCGTTAAAAAAAAACATACCTTACCGTAATTCCATACCGTTAAAAAAAAAACATACCTTACCGTAATTCCATACCGTACTTTTACGCACATGGGAAAATACGCACATGGGAAAATATGCACATGGGAAAATACACACATGGGAAAATATACACATGGGAAAATACACACTTGGGAAAATACACACATGGGAAAATACGCACATGGGAAAATACGCACATGGGACAAAATTATCTATTAGATGCCATCAACAAATTGTTGATAGATACATAAATAGACGAGTAATTGACGAAGAAATGGGACATTTTGGTAATATTTTACAATTTTTAGTCAAAAATATAATATGTAAAGTGAAATTTCTCATCATAGGAATAAGATAAATAGATACATGTATAAACCAAAAGATAGACAATAAAATTATCTATTAGATGCCATCAACAAATTGTCGATAGATAGATAAATAAATGAGTAATAAACAAGAAAATTAAGACACTTTTGTCATATTTTACTATTTTAGTCAAAAATATATTATATAAAGTAAATTTTTTAATCTTAAGAAATAGATAAATAGATACATGTATATACCAAAAGATAGACGATAAAATTATCTATTAGATGCCATCACCAAATTGTCAATATATAGATAAATAGACGAGTAATAAATGAAACAATTAAGACATTTTTGTCATATTTTACAATTTATGGTCAAAAATATATTATATAAAGTGAAATTTCTCATCTTAGAAAATAGATAAATAGATACATGAAAAAACCAAAAGATAGACAATAAAATTATCTATTAGATGCCATCAACAAATTGTCAATATATAGATAAATAGACGAGTAATAAATGAAACAATTAAGACAATTTTGTCATATTTTACAATTTTTAGTTAAAAATATATTATAATAAGTGAAATTTCTCATATTAGGAAATAGATAAATATAATACATGTATATACCAAAGGATAGACGATTAAATTATTTATTAGATGACATCAACAAATTGTTGATAGATAGATAAATAGACGAGTAATAAACGAAATAATTAAGACACATTGGTAATATTTTACTAATTTTAGTCAAAAGTATAATATATAAAGTGACATTTCTCATCTTAGGAAATAGATAAATAGATACATGTATATACCAAAAGATCGATAATTAAATTATCTATTAGATGCCATCAACAAATTGTCGATAGATAAATAAATAGACGAGTAATAAATGAATAAATTAAGACACTTTTGTCATATTTTACAATTTTTAGTCTAAAATATATTATATAAAGAGAAATTTCTCATCTTAGGAAATAGATAAATAGATACATGTATATACCAAAAAATAGACAATAAAATTATCTATTAGATGCCATCAACAAATTGTCGATAGATAGATAAAAAGACGAGTAATTAACGAAAAAAGTCGGACACTTTGGTCATATTTTACTATTTTTAGTCAAATATATATATTATAAAGTGAAATTTCTCATCTTAAGAAATAAATAAATTGATACATGTATATACGAAAAGATAGATAATAAAATTATCTATTAGATGCCATCAACAAAATGTCGATAGATAGATAAATAGACGAGTAATTAACGAAAAAATCGGGACACTTTGGTCATATTTTAGAATTTTTAGTAAAAAATATATTATATAAAGTGAAATTTCTCATCTTAGGAAATAGATAAATTGATACATGTATATACGAAAAGATAGACAATAAAATTATCTATTTGATGCCATTGACAAATTGTCGATAAATAGATAAATAAACGAGTAATTAACAAGAAAATTAAGACACTTTTGTCATATTTTACTATTTTTAGTCAAAAACATATTATATAAAGTGAAATTTCTCATCATAAAAAATAGATAAATTGATACATGTATATACCAAACAATAGACGATAAAATTATCTATTAGATGTCATCAACAAATTGTTGATAGATAGATAAATAGACGAGTAATTAATGAAGAAATGGGACACTTTGGTAATATTTTACAATATTTTGTAAAAAATATAATATATGAAGTGAAATTTCTCATCTTAGGAATAAGATGAATACATATATGTATAAACCAAACGATAGACAATAAAATTATCTATTAGATGCCATCAACAAATTGTCGATAAATAGATAAATAGACGAGTAATTAACAAGAAAATTAAGACACTTTTGTCATATTTTACTAGTTTTAGTCAAAAATATATTATATAAAGTGAAATTTCTCATCTTAGGAAATAGATAAATAGATACATGTATATACCAAAAGATAGACAATAAAATTATCTATTAGATGCCATCAACAAATTGTCGATAGATAGATAAATAAACGAGTAATTAATGAAAAATGTGGGACATTTTGGTCATATTTTACTATTTTTAGTCACAAATATATTATATAAAGTGAAATTTTTCATCTTAGGAAATAGATAAATATATATATGTATATACCAAAAGATAGACAATAGAATTATCTATTAGATGCCATCAACAAAGTTTCAATAGATAGATAAATAGATGAGTAATAAATGAATAAATTAAGACATTTTTGTTATATTTTACAATTTTTAGTCAAAAATATATTATATAAAGTGAAATTTCTCATCATAGGAAATAGATAAATTGATAAATGTATATACCAAAATATAGACAATAAAATTATCTATTAGATGCCATGAACAAATTGTCGATAGATAGATAAATAGACGAGTAATAAATGAATAAATAAAGACACTTTGGTCATATTTTACAATTTTGTCAAAAATATATTATATAAAGTGAAATTTCTCATCTTAGGAAATAGATAAATTGATACATGTATATACCAAAATATAAACAATAAAATTATCTATTAGATGCCATCAACATATTGTCGAAAGAAAGATAAAAAGATGAGTAATAAAAAATAAAATAAGACATTTTTTCATATTTTACTATTTTTAGTCAAAAATATATTATATAAAGGAAAATTTCGAATCTTAGGAAATAGATAAATAGATACATGTATATACCAAAAGATAGACGATAAAATTATCTATTAGATGCCATCAACAAATTGTCGATAGATAGATAAATAGACGAGTAATCAACGACAAAAGTGGGACACTTTGGTCATATTTTACTATTTTTAGTCAAAAATATATTATATAAAGTGAAATTTCTCATCTTAGGAAATAGATAAATATATATATGTATATACCAAAAGATAGACAATAGAATTATTTAATAAATGCCATCAACAAATTTTCAATAGATAGATAAATAGACGAGTAATAAATGAAACAATTAAGACACTTTCGTTATATTTTACAATTTTTAGTCAAAAATATATTATATAAAGTGAAAATTTTCTTCTTATTAAATAGATAAATTGATTTGAGGTTTGAGGTTGAACCCAAAACCTCACCTAAAAATAAAAAAAATAAATATATATAAATGAAAGAATGAATGAATAAATGAATGATAATTTTTTTATTCACATGCTTTTTTTTCTAGACTATATAATTTTTAATAGTTACAGTGACACACATGTATGGTAACACTGGTAACCAATATGGTAACACTGCTAATGTGGATTTGAACAGAGAAGTATCAGCCAAGGTTTGTTTACATTATAATTTTCCTTTATAATTAATGTTTATGTGTATTTACAAGTCTATATAATAACATAACATAATTACTAATATCTGTTTATAATAATAATAACATAATAGTACCATAAATAACTGTTATTATATATTAATATTGTAATTAATTAATTATTAGCTAATGTATACTGTGTTATTATGATTAGGAGTAGGGGACAGGCTTGGGGGGGACTGGGGGGTGGGGGAATAAGGGGACAGGCTTGGGAGGGACTGGGGGGTGGGGGAATAGGGGGACAGGCTTGGGGGGGACTGGGGGGTGGGAGAATAAGGGGACAGGCTTGGGGTGCATAGAACACTGTTCTGAAACAAATAATGGGTATTTATTTAAACTAATGCCGTTCTGAAACAAATATTGGGTATTTATTTAAACTTACGTACATGAGAATACGTACATGAGAATACGTACATGAGAATACGCACATGAGAATACGCACATGAATAAAATAAATACATGAAAATACACATGTGAAAAGAATACGCACATAAAAATACGCACATGAGAATAATATTATGCACATGGAAATAAAATACACACATGGGAAAATGAAATAATTATCCATGTGAAAATACACACATGGGAAAATACACACATGGGAAAATACACACATGGGAAAATACACACATGGGAAAATACACACATGTGAAAATACACACATGGGAAAATACACACATGGGAAAATACACACACAGGAAAATACGCACATGGGAAAATACACACACGGGAAAATACACACATGGGAAAATACACACACGGGAAAATACACACATGGGAAAATACACACATGGGAAAATACACACATGGGAAAATACACACATGGGAAAATACACACATGGGAAAATACACACATGGGAAAATCTTTGGAATAAATCTTTTAGTAGAGAGAGAGAGAGAGAGAGAGAGAGAGAGAGAGAGAGAGAGAGAGAGAATGCATGTTTGTGTATGAGAGAAATATATATATATAGAGAGAAAAAATGTGTGTGTGTGCATGTATGTGTATGAAAGAGAGAGAGAGAGAGAGAGAGAGAGAGAGAGAGAGAGAGAGAGAGAGAGAGAGAGAGAGAATGTGTGTATGGGTACAGTACAGTATTACAGTACAGAATTACAGTATGGTAGGCCTATGGTATTTTATATATATGGTATTTTATTATTTATGTAATTATTCTCATGTACGTATTCTCATGTACGTATTCTCATGTACGTATTCTCATGTACGGATTCTCATGTACGTATATTGATGCGTATATTATTCCCCAGGTCTTACATAAGTGTATATATTTTATTTCCATGACCTTTATTTTATTTTCATGTATGTATTTTATTTTGATGTACGTATATTATTTTCATGTATGTATTTTATTTCTATGACCTGTATTTTATTTTCATATATGTATTTTCAGTCTGCTAGGAAACAGAACCAGAAGAGCAGAAAGCTTCGAATCGCCTGGTATTGTTCATTTCCCCCACCCAATACACACATATAGAGGCTGAGTACGAATGCAGAGTGTGTGTGTGTGTGTGTGTGTGTGTGTGTGTGTGCCTGCCGTTCGTCTCTGGTCAGGGATTATGTATTACGAGTGTACTGTACAGTTGCCAAAAAAGGTATTGCGACAAATCTTGATAGAACTTTTTTCATCTCTCTCTCTCTCTCTCTCTCTCTCTCTCTCTCTCTCTCTCTCTCTCTCTCTCTCTCTCTCTCTCTCCTTCCTTCGTGCTTGCTGTCCTATAATAATAATAATAATAAATAGATATCTAAATAATAATGTGTTTCAATTTCCTTAGTAAAAATATAATTATAAAAATATTTATTACTTATCCCATGAAATAAATGGGTTTAATATTAGTCAATAATTAATAATTCAGGTGTTAAAAAGATTATCATAAAAATATCAAAGTAAAAAAATGAAAAAATAAATGAGTGTTTTAAATGGATACCGTTTTCTCTGATTAAATTGGTGGCAATATTGGAGCAACTTGATTCCTCCAAACTATGCCAGGCAACAGGGTAGATACCATTATATTTATTAATTAATCCTGTTTCCTGACATACTATGGAGGAATCATTGTACTACAAAGTACCTCAGATCTCTCTAGGGTAATTTTGTAGCAAACTGATTCCTCCAAATTGTATTATTCCTGCACTAAATGGGTTTAATAATAAATAATTATCCCATGAAATAAATGGGTTTAATAATAAATAATTATCCCATGAAATAAATGGGTTTAATATTAAATAATTATCCCAAGATATAAATGGGTTTAATATTAAATAATTATCCCATAAAATAAATGGGTTTAATAATAAATCATTATCCCATGAAATAAATGGGTTTAATATTAAATAATTATCCCATAAAATAAATGGGTTTAATATTAAATAATTATCCCATGATATAAATGGGTTAAATATGTATCAATAATTAGTACCCATTATTACCTCTGATTCCCCATATCTAGTGAAAATTCCCCATATTTGGCATCACTTATAGAGAGAAAATGTTGGCTGAAAATTACTGTTTGAATGGCAGTCCATAAATGAGGTTACTGAGTTGCCTTGGGGTGGGTGGTGTGGTGTTAGGGGGGGGGGGGGTAGGGACATGGGTGTGAGGGAGGGGGTATGGGTAGGGGGGTTGGAGGGTAGGGGGGAGGGCAAGTCAACTCAGTAACCCTGTTTATGGACTGCCATTGGAAAGAAAAATTCTGAGCCAATTCATTCACTCTCTTTCACTCTCTCTCTCTATTTACCCTTCATTCCCCTCTCCTTTACCTCTCTCTATCTCTCTCTATCTCTCTCTATCCCTATTTCCTCCCTCACACCCCACAATCCTCCCCTATCCCCAGAGAGAGAGAGAGAGAGAGAGAGGTAAAGGTGAGGGTTGGGGATGAAGGAGAGAGAATATTGGCTCAGAATTTTTCTTTCCAATGGCAGTCCATAAACAGGGTTACTGAGTTGCCTTGCCCTCCCCCCTACCCTGGGGGGTGGTGTGGTGTTAGGGGGTGGGTAGGGGTATGGGTGTGAGGGAGGGGGTATGGGTAGAGTGGATGGAGGGTAGGGGGGAGGGCAAGGCAACTCAGTAACTCTGTTTATGGACTGCCATTGGAAAGAAAAATTCTGAGCCAATATTCTCTCTCCTTCATCCCTAACCCTCACCTTTACCTCTCTCTCTCTCTCTCTCTCTCTCTCTCTCTGGGGATAGGGGAGGATTGTGGGGTGTGAGGGAGGAAATAGGGATAGAGAGAGATAGAGAGAGATAGAGAGAGGTAAAGGAGAGGGGAATGAAGGGTAAATAGAGAGAGAGAGTGAAAGAGAGTGAATGAATTGGCTCAGAATTTTTCTTTCCAATGGCAGTCCATAAACAGGGTTACTGAGTTGACTTGCCCTCCCCCCTACCCTCCAACCCCCCTACCCATACCCCCCCCCCCTAACACCACACCACCCACCCCAAGGCAACTCAGTAACCCTGTTTATGGACTGCCATTCAAACATTAATTTTCAGCCAATATTTTCTCTCTATAAGTGATACCAAATATGGGGAATTTTCACTAGATATGGGGAATCAGAGGTAATAATGGGTACTAATTATTGATAAATATTTAACCCATTTATATCATGGGATAATTATTTAATATTAAACCCATTTATTTCATGGGATAATTATTTAATATTAAACCCATTTATTTCATGGGATAGTGATTTATTATTAAACCCATTTATTTCATGGGATAATTATTTAATATTAAACCCATTTATTTCATGGGATAATGATTTAATATTAAACACATTTATTTTATGGGATAATGATTTATTATTAAACCCATTTATTTCATGGGATACCGATTTATTATTAAACCCATTTATTTTATGGGGTAATTATTTATTAAACCCATTTATTTCACGGGATAATGATTTATTATTAAACCCATTTATTTTATGGGATAATGATTTATTATTAAACCCATTTATTTCATGGGATAATGATTTATTATTAAACCCATTTATTTCATGGGATAATTATTTAATATTAAACCCATTTATTTTATGGGATAATGTTTTAATATTAAACCCATTTATTTCACGGGATAATGATTTATTATTAAACCCATTTATTTCATGGGATAATGATTTATTATTAAACCCATTTATTTCATGGGATAATTATTATTTACATATAAATTTTCTACTATGGAAATTGAAACACATTATTATTTATATATTTATTCATTATTAATTATTATTGGACAGCAAACACATAAGAGAGAGAGAGAGAGAGAGAGAGAGAGAGAGAGAGAGAGAGAGAGAGAGAGAGAGAGAGAGAGAGAGAGAGAGAGAGAGAGAGAGAGACAGAGACAGAGAAATAAAATAGATGGAAAGTAGGGATAAATAAAATATATTTTTATATCTTTATTTATTTATATATTTAACCCCTGTAGTCCGGGAAGGGTAGACCTTGCCTCCACATTTCTACCCTGCCACTAGCGTCAAAATTCCTCGATTTGCCCTTTATTCACAACGCTCACACTCTTAACCTATATAGTGTACTGACTTCAAAATGGTTCCATCCTTACCTTCAACTCTTCCTCTTTCCAATGGTACCATCGGGAGGGCTGTACGATGAATAGTTGTGGAGATAGGACGAGTTGAAGTGAACCATGTTTGTGCGCGAGACAGCGGTGTGTCTGTGTGTACGCGTGAGTGTGGTGTGAGTTCAGTTTCCTGCCCAAGTCCGTTGTCAACTCACTCGTATTACTACTATTATGTATCGTATGTCATGATTTCAACACTAAAAATAGTATGAACACTTGTAGGAATATATCATCGTGTAACTGTCACTTAGAAAATGATAAACAAACCGACTTGTACCGTAGGAAAAACATATATTTACTATCGATTGTGCCTGTATGGGTGTGTTTTGTGGTGTTATTTTCTTATTACTACCCCATTATATATCGTCTGTCATGATCTATACACTAAATAATAATTTGTAACCTTGTAGGAATATCATGGAGTCACTCACGTACATATATTCACTACGGTATTGTCTTACCATCGTTAGAGCACAAATTCGGACAAGGGCAAATACTTAAAAATCGCCCAGCCATCGTGGGCTCCCAGAATCGACTGAGTGGGTAGCGGATCGATATTGTGAGTGTATTTTCTCGCCCAACGACAAGAAAAACTAGCCGTACAGGGCGCGAAATAGCGCTAACTCGCTGTGACGGTAGGTGCAGTTGCCCGGTTACTTACGTAAGACGGTCTATCACGTCAACCGGCCTTTAGGGGTTAATGGTTGCTGAGAAAATCGAGATTGAATTGGAAAAGATTTGAAAAAAAAATTAATACTTCTTTCATTTCATTCTAAGATTACTCCTATAATATATTATTCATAAACTATTATAGAATATATTATTATGTAGAATTTTATGCTCTTTCTAATGGTACTAATGCTATTTTTGTACCATTAATGGTTACTGAGAAAAGGCTGGATGAATTGGAAAAAATTTGGAAACTATGAAAAAAATATTCATAAATCTATAATTATTTCTAGAAAATATACTATTTAGAAACTATTAAATAATTTGTTATTATGCGGAATTTCATGCTCTTTCTAATGGTACTAATGTCATTTTTGTAGCATTAATGGTTGCTGAGAAAATCGAGATTGAATTGGAAAAGATTTGAAAAAAAAAATAATACTTCTTTCATTTCATTCTAAGATTACTCCTATAATATATTATTCATAAACTATTATAGAATATATTATTATGTAGAATTTTATGCTCTTTCTAATGGTACTAATGCTATTTTTGTACCATTAATGGTTACTGAGAAAAGGCTGGATGAATTGGAAAAAATTTGGAAACTATGAAAAAAATATTCATAAATCTATAATTATTTCTAGAAAATATACTATTTAGAAACTATTAAATAATTTGTTATTATGCGGAATTTCATGCTCTTTCTAATGGTACTAATGTCATTTTTGTAGCATTAATGGTTGCTGAGAAAATCGAGATTGAATTGGAAAAGATTTGAAAAAAAAATTAATACTTCTTTCATTTCATTCTAAGATTACTCCTATAATATATTATTCATAAACTATTATAGAATATATTATTATGTAGAATTTTATGGATGAATTGGAAAAAATTTGGAAACTATGAAAAAAATATTCATAAATCTATAATTATTTCTAGAAAATATACTATTTAGAAACTATTAAATATTTTGTTATTATGCGGAATTTCATGCTCTTTCTAATGGTACTAATGTCATTTCTGTAGCATTAATGGTTGCTGAGAAAATCGAGATTAAATTGGAAAAGATTTGAAAAAAAAAATAATACTTCTTTCATTTCATTCTAAGATTACTCCTATAATATATTATTCATAAACTATTATAGAATATATTATTATGTAGAATTTTATGCTCTTTCTAATGGTACTAATGCTATTTTTGTACCATTATTGGTTACTGAGAAAAGGCTGGATGAATTGGAAAAAAATTGGAAACTATGAAAAAATATTCATAAATCTATAATTATTTCTAGAAAATATACTATTTAGAAACTATTAAATAATTTGTTATTATGCGGAATTTCATGCTCTTTCTAATGGTACTAATGTCATTTTTGTAGCATTAATGGTTGCTGAGAAAATCGAGATTGAATTGGAAAGATTTGAAAAAAAAAATAATACTTCTTTCATTTCATTCTAAGATTACTCCTATAATATATTATTCATAAACTATTATAGAATATATTATTATGTAGAATTTTATGGATGAATTGGAAAAAATTTGGAAACTATGAAAAAAATATTCATAAATCTATAATTATTTCTAGAAAATATACTATTTAGAAACTATTAAATAATTTGTTATTATGCGGAATGTCATGCTCTTTCTAATGGTACTAATGTCATTTTTGTAGCATTAATGGTTGCTGAGAAAATCGAGATTGAATTGGAAAAGATTTGAAAAAAATATTAATACTTCTTTCATTTCATTCTAAGATTACTCCTATAATATATTATTCATAAACTATTATAGAATATATTATTATGTAGAATTTTATAAATTGGAAAAAATTTGGAAACTATGAAAAAAATATTCATAAATCTATAATTATTTCTAGAAAATATACTATTTAGAAACTATTAAATAATTTGTTATTATGCGGAATGTCATGCTCTTTCTAATGGTACTAATGTCATTTTTGTAGCATTAATGGTTGCTGAGAAAATCGAGATTGAATTGGAAAAGATTTGAAAAAAAAATTAATACTTCTTTCATTTCATTCTAAGATTACTCCTATAATATATTATTCATAAACTATTATAGAATATATTATTATGTAGAATTTTATGTTCTTTCTAATGGTACTAATGCTATTTTTGTACCATTAATGGTTACTGAGAAAAGGCTGGATGAATTGGAAAAAATTTGGAAACTATGAAAAAAATATTCATAAATCTATAATTATTTCTAGAAAATATACTATTTAGAAACTATTAAATAATTTGTTATTATGCGGAATGTCATGCTCTTTCTAATGGTACTAATGTCATTTTTGTAGCATTAATGGTTGCTGAGAAAATCGAGATTGAATTGGAAAAGATTTGAAAAAAAAATTAATACTTCTTTCATTTCATTCTAAGATTACTCCTATAATATATTATTCATAAACTATTATAGAATATATTATTATGTAGAATTTTATGGATGAATTGGAAAAAATTTGGAAACTATGAAAAAAATATTCATAAATCTATAATTATTTCTAGAAAATATACTATTTAGAAACTATTAAATAATTTGTTATTATGCGGAATTTCATGCTCTTTCTAATGGTACTAATGTCATTTTTGTAGCATTAATGGTTGCTGAGAAAATCGAGATTGAATTGGAAAAGATTTGAAAAAAAAATTAATACTTCTTTCATTTCATTCTAAGATTACTCCTATAATATATTATTCATAAACTATTATAGAATATATTATTATGTAGAATTTTATGGATGAATTGGAAAAAATTTGGAAACTATGAAAAAAATATTCATAAATCTATAATTATTTCTAGAAAATATACTATTTAGAAACTATTAAATAATTTGTTATGATGCGGAATGTCATGCTCTTTCTAATGGTACTAATGTCATTTTTGTAGCATTAATGGTTGCTGAGAAAATCGAGATTAAATTGGAAAAGATTTGAAAAAAAAATTAATACTTCTTTCATTTCATTCTAAGATTACTCCTATAATATATTATTCATAAACTATTATAGAATATATTATTATGTAGAATTTTATGCTCTTTCTAATGGTACTAATGCTATTTTTGTACCATTAATGGTTACTGAGAAAAGGCTGGATGAATTGGAAAAAATTTGGAAACTATGAAAAAAATATTCATAAATCTATAATTATTTCTAGAAAATATACTATTTAGAAACTATTAAATAATTTGTTATTATGCGGAATTTCATGCTCTTTCTAATGGTACTAATGTCATTTTTGTAGCATTAATGGTTGCTGAGAAAATCGAGATTGAATTGGAAAAGATTTGAAAAAAAAATTAATACTTCTTTCATTTCATTCTAAGATTACTCCTATAATATATTATTCATAAACTATTATAGAATATATTATTATGTAGAATTTTATGGATGAATTTGAAAAAATTTGGAAACTATGAAAAAAATATTCATAAATCTATAATTATTTCTAGAAAATATACTATTTAGAAACTATTAAATACTTTGTTATTATGCGGAATGTCATGCTCTTTCTAATGGTACTAATGTCATTTTTGTAGCATTAATGGTTGCTGAGAAAATCGAGATTGAATTGGAAAAGATTTGAAAAAAAAATTAATACTTCTTTCATTTCATTCTAAGATTACTCCTATAATATATTATTCATAAACTATTATAGAATATATTATTATGTAGAATTTTATGCTCTTTCTAATGGTACTAATGCTATTTTTGTACCATTAATGGTTACTGAGAAAAGGCTGGATGAATTGGAAAAAATTTGGAAACTATGAAAAAAATATTCATAAATCTATAATTATTTCTAGAAAATATACTATTTAGAAACTATTAAATAATTTGTTATTATGCGGAATGTCATGCTCTTTCTAATGGTACTAATGTCATTTTTGTAGCATTAATGGTTGCTGAGAAAATCGAGATTGAATTGGAAAAGATTTGAAAAAAAAATTAATACTTCTTTCATTTCATTCTAAGATTACTCCTATAATATATTATTCATAAACTATTATAGAATATATTATTATGTAGAATTTTATGCTCTTTCTAATGGTACTAATGCTATTTTTGTACCATTAATGGTTACTGAGAAAAGGCTGGATGAATTGGAAAAAAATTGGAAACTATGAAAAAAATATTCATAAATCTATAATTATTTCTAGAAAATATACTATTTAGAAACTATTAAATAATTTGTTATTATGCGGAATTTCATGCTCTTTCTAATGGTACTAATGTCATTTTTGTAGCATTAATGGTTGCTGAGAAAATCGAGATTGAATTGGAAAAGATTTGAAAAAAAAATTAATACTTCTTTCATTTCATTCTAAGATTACTCCTTTAATATATTATTCATAAACTATTATAGAATATATTATTATGTAGAATTTTATGCTCTTTCTAATGGTACTAATGCTATTTTTGTACCATTAATGGTTACTGAGAAAAGGCTGGATGAATTGGAAAAAATTTGGAAACTATGAAAAAAATATTCATAAATCTATAATTATTTCTAGAAAATATACTATTTAGAAACTATTAAATAATTTGTTATTATGCGGAATTTCATGCTCTTTCTAATGGTACTAATGTCATTTTTGTAGCATTAATGGTTGCTGAGAAAATCGAGATTGAATTGGAAAAGATTTGAAAAAAAAATTAATACTTCTTTCATTTCATTCTAAGATTACTCCTATAATATATTATTCATAAACTATTATAGTATATATTATTATGTAGAATTTTATGGATGAATTGGAAAAAATTTGGAAACTATGAAAAAAATATTCATAAATCTATAATTATTTCTAGAAAATATACTATTTAGAAACTATTAAATAATTTGTTATTATGCGGAATGTCATGCTCTTTCTAATGGTACTAATGTCATTTTTGTAGCATTAATGGTTGCTGAGAAAATCGAGATTGAATTGGAAAAGATTTGAAAAAAAAATTAATACTTCTTTCATTTCATTCTAAGATTACTCCTATAATATATTATTCATAAACTATTATAGAATATATTATTATGTAGAATTTTATGCTCTTTCTAATGGTACTAATGCTATTTTTGTACCATTAATGGTTACTGAGAAAAGGCTGGATGAATTGGAAAAAATTTGGAAACTATGAAAAAAATATTCATAAATCTATAATTATTTCTAGAAAATATACTATTTAGAAACTATTAAATAATTTGTTATTATGCGGAATTTCATGCTCTTTCTAATGGTACTAATGTCATTTTTGTAGCATTAATGGTTGCTGATAAAATCGAGATTGAATTGGAAAAGATTTGAAAAAAAAAATAATACTTCTTTCATTTCATTCTAAGATTACTCCTATAATATATTATTCATAAACTATTATAGAATATATTATTATGTAGAATTTTATGCTCTTTCTAATGGTACTAATGCTATTTTGTACCATTAATGGTTACTGAGAAAAGGCTGGATGAATTGGAAAAAATTTGGAAACTATGAAAAAAATATTCATAAATCTATAATTATTTCTAGAAAATATACTATTTAGAAACTATTAAATAATTTGTTATTATGCGGAATGTCATGCTCTTTCTAATGGTACTAATGTCATTTTTGTAGCATTAATGGTTGCTGAGAAAATCGAGATTGAATTGGAAAAGATTTGAAAAAAAAATTAATACTTCTTTCATTTCATTCTAAGATTACTCCTATAATATATTATTCATAAACTATTATAGAATATATTATTATGTAGAATTTTATGGATGAATTGGAAAAAATTTGGAAACTATGAAAAAAATATTCATAAATCTATAATTATTTCTAGAAAATATACTATTTAGAAACTATTAAATAATTTGTTATTATGCGGAATGTCATGCTCTTTCTAATGGTACTAATGTCATTTTTGTAGCATTAATGGTTGCTGAGAAAATCGAGATTGAATTGGAAAAGATTTGAAAAAAAAATTAATACTTCTTTCATTTCATTCTAAGATTACTCCTATAATATTTTATTCATAAACTATTATAGAATATATTATTATGTATAATTTTATGCTATTTCTAATGGTACTAATGCTATTTTTGTACCATTAATGGTTACTGAGAAAAGGCTGGATGAATTGGAAAAAAATTGGAAACTATGAAAAAAATATTCATAAATCTATAATTATTTCTAGAAAATATACTATTTAGAAACTATTAAATAATTTGTTATTATGCGGAATGTCATGCTCTTTCTAATGGTACTAATGTCATTTTTGTAGCAATAATGGTTGCTGAGAAAATCGAGATTGAATTGGAAAAGATTTGAAAAAAAAATTAATACTTCTTTCATTTCATTCTAAGATTACTCCTATAATATATTATTCATAAACTATTATAGAATATATTATTATGTAGAATTTTATGGATGAATTTGAAAAAATTTGGAAACTATGAAAAAAATATTCATAAATCTATAATTATTTCTAGAAAATATAGTATTTAGAAACTATTAAATACTTTGTTATTATGCGGAATGTCATGCTCTTTCTAATGGTACTAATGTCATTTTTGTAGCATTAATGGTTGCTGAGAAAATCGAGATTGAATTGGAAAAGATTTGAAAAAAAAAATAATACTTCTTTCATTTCATTCTAAGATTACTCCTATAATATATTATTCATAAACTATTATAGAATATATTATTATGTAGAATTTTATGCTCTTTCTAATGGTACTAATGCTATTTTTGTACCATTAATGGTTACTGAGAAAAGGCTGGATGAATTGGAAAAAATTTGGAAACTATGAAAAAAATATTCATAAATCTATAATTATTTCTAGAAAATATACTATTTAGAAACTATTAAATAATTTGTTATTATGCGGAATTTCATGCTCTTTCTAATGGTACTAATGTCATTTTTGTAGCATTAATGGTTGCTGAGAAAATCGAGATTGAATTGGAAAAGATTTGAAAAAAAAAATAATACTTCTTTCATTTCATTCTAAGATTACTCCTATAATATATTATTCATAAACTATTATAGAATATATTATTATGTAGAATTTTATGCTCTTTCTAATGGTACTAATGCTATTTTTGTACCATTAATGGTTACTGAGAAAAGGCTGGATGAATTGGAAAAAAATTGGAAACTATGAAAAAAATATTCATAAATCTATAATTATTTCTAGAAAATATACTATTTAGAAACTATTAAATAATTTGTTATTATGCGGAATTTCATGCTCTTTCTAATGGTACTAATGTCATTTTTGTAGCATTAATGGTTGCTGAGAAAATCGAGATTGAATTGGAAAAGATTTGAAAAAAAAATTAATACTTCTTTCATTTCATTCTAAGATTACTCCTTTAATATATTATTCATAAACTATTATAGAATATATTATTATGTAGAATTTTATGCTCTTTCTAATGGTACTAATGCTATTTTTGTACCATTAATGGTTACTGAGAAAAGGCTGGATGAATTGGAAAAAATTTGGAAACTATGAAAAAAATATTCATAAATCTATAATTATTTCTAGAAAATATACTATTTAGAAACTATTAAATAATTTGTTATTATGCGGAATTTCATGCTCTTTCTAATGGTACTAATGTCATTTTTGTAGCATTAATGGTTGCTGAGAAAATCGAGATTGAATTGGAAAAGATTTGAAAAAAAAATTAATACTTCTTTCATTTCATTCTAAGATTACTCCTATAATATATTATTCATAAACTATTATAGTATATATTATTATGTAGAATTTTATGGATGAATTGGAAAAAATTTGGAAACTATGAAAAAAATATTCATAAATCTATAATTATTTCTAGAAAATATACTATTTAGAAACTATTAAATAATTTGTTATTATGCGGAATGTCATGCTCTTTCTAATGGTACTAATGTCATTTTTGTAGCATTAATGGTTGCTGAGAAAATCGAGATTGAATTGGAAAAGATTTGAAAAAAAAATTAATACTTCTTTCATTTCATTCTAAGATTACTCCTATAATATATTATTCATAAACTATTATAGAATATATTATTATGTAGAATTTTATGCTCTTTCTAATGGTACTAATGCTATTTTTGTACCATTAATGGTTACTGAGAAAAGGCTGGATGAATTGGAAAAAATTTGGAAACTATGAAAAAAATATTCATAAATCTATAATTATTTCTAGAAAATATACTATTTAGAAACTATTAAATAATTTGTTATTATGCGGAATGTCATGCTCTTTCTAATGGTACTAATGTCATTTTTGTAGCATTAATGGTTGCTGAGAAAATCGAGATTGAATTGGAAAAGATTTGAAAAAAAATTAATACTTCTTTCATTTCATTCTAAGATTACTCCTATAATATATTATTCATAAACTATTATAGAATATATTATTATGTAGAATTTTATGCTCTTTCTAATGGTACTAATGCTATTTTTGTACCATTAATGGTTACTGAGAAAAGGCTGGATGAATTGGAAAAAATTTGGAAACTATGAAAAAAATATTCATAAATCTATAATTATTTCTAGAAAATATACTATTTAGAAACTATTAAATAATTTGTTATTATGCGGAATTTCATGCTCTTTCTAATGGTACTAATGTCATTTTTGTAGCATTAATGGTTGCTGAGAAAATCGAGATTGAATTGGAAAAGATTTGAAAAAAAAATTAATACTTCTTTCATTTCATTCTAAGATTACTCCTATAATATATTATTCATAAACTATTATAGAATATATTATTATGTAGAATTTCATGCTCTTTCTAATGGTACTAATGCTATTTTTGTACCATTAATGGTTACTGAGAAAAGGCTGGATGAATTGGAAAAAATTTGGAAACTATGAAAAAAATATTCATAAATCTATAATTATTTCTAAAAAATATACTATTTAGAAACTATTAAATAATTTGTTATTATGCGGAATTTCATGCTCTTTCTAATGGTACTAATGTCATTTTTGTAGCATTAATGGTTGCTGAGAAAATCGAGATTGAATTGGAAAAGATTTGAAAAAAAAATTAATACTTCTTTCATTTCATTCTAAGATTACTCCTATAATATATTATTCATAAACTATTATAGAATATATTATTATGTAGAATTTTATGCTCTTTCTAATGGTACTAATGCTATTTTTGTACCATTAATGGTTACTGAGAAAAGGCTGGATGAATTGGAAAAAATTTGGAAACTATGAAAAAAATATTCATAAATCTATAATTATTTCTAGAAAATATACTATTTAGAAACTATTAAATAATTTGTTATTATGCGGAATTTCATGCTCTTTCTAATGGTACTAATGTCATTTTTGTAGCATTAATGGTTGCTGAGAAAATCGAGATTGAATTGGAAAAGATTTGAAAAAAAAATTAATACTTCTTTCATTTCATTCTAAGATTACTCCTATAATATATTATTCATAAACTATTATAGAATATATTATTATGTAGAATTTTATGCTCTTTCTAATGGTACTAATGCTATTTTTGTACCATTAATGGTTACTGAGAAAAGGCTGGATGAATTGGAAAAAATTTGGAAACTATGAAAAAAATATTCATAAATCTATAATTATTTCTAGAAAATATACTATTTAGAAACTATTAAATAATTTGTTATTATGCGGAATGTCATGCTCTTTCTAATGGTACTAATGTCATTTTTGTAGCATTAATGGTTGCTGAGAAAATCGAGATTGAATTGGAAAAGATTTGAAAAAAAAAATAATACTTCTTTCATTTCATTCTAAGATTACTCCTATAATATATTATTCATAAACTATTATAGAATATATTATTATGTAGAATTTTATGCTCTTTCTAATGGTACTAATGCTATTTTTGTACCATTAATGGTTACTGAGAAAAGGCTGGATGAATTGGAAAAAATTTGGAAACTATGAAAAAAATATTCATAAATCTATAATTATTTCTAGAAAATATACTATTTAGAAACTATTAAATAATTTGTTATTATGCGGAATTTCATGCTCTTTCTAATGGTACTAATGTCATTTTTGTAGCATTAATGGTTGCTGAGAAAATCGAGATTGAATTGGAAAAGATTTGAAAAAAAAATTAATACTTCTTTCATTTCATTCTAAGATTACTCCTATAATATATTATTCATAAACTATTATAGAATATATTATTATGTAGAATTTTATGCTCTTTCTAATGGTACTAATGCTATTTTTGTACCATTAATGGTTACTGAGAAAAGGCTGGATGAATTGGAAAAAATTTGGAAACTATGAAAAAAATATTCATAAATCTATAATTATTTCTAGAAAATATACTATTTAGAAACTATTAAATAATTTGTTATTATGCGGAATGTCATGCTCTTTCTAATGGTACTAATGTCATTTTTGTAGCATTAATGGTTGCTGAGAAAATCGAGATTGAATTGGAAAAGATTTGAAAAAAAAATTAATACTTCTTTCATTTCATTCTAAGATTACTCCTATAATATATTATTCATAAACTATTATAGAATATATTATTATGTAGAATTTTATGGATGAATTGGAAAAAAATTGGAAACTATGAAAAAAATATTCATAAATCTATAATTATTTCTAGAAAATAACTATTTAGAAACTATTAAATAATTTGTTATTATGCGGAATGTCATGCTCTTTCTAATGGTACTAATGTCATTTTTGTAGCATTAATGGTTGCTGAGAAAATCGAGATTGAATTGGAAAAGATTTGAAAAAAAAAATAATACTTCTTTCATTTCATTCTAAGATTACTCCTATAATATATTATTCATAAACTATTATAGAATATATCATTATGTAGAATTTTATGCTCTTTCTAATGGTACTAATGCTATTTTTGTACCATTAATGGTTACTGAGAAAAGGCTGGATGAATTGGAAAAAAATTGGAAACTATGAAAAAAATATTCATAAATCTATAATTATTTCTAGAAAATATACTATTTAGAAACTATTAAATAATTTGTTATTATGCGGAATGTCATGCTCTTTCTAATGGTACTAATGTCATTTTTGTAGCATTAATGGTTGCTGAGAAAATCGAGATTGAATTGGAAAAGATTTGAAAAAAAAATTAATACTTCTTTCATTTCATTCTAAGATTACTCCTATAATATATTATTCATAAACTATTATAGAATATATTATTATGTAGAATTTTATGCTCTTTCTAATGGTACTAATGCTATTTTTGTACCATTAATGGTTACTGAGAAAAGGCTGGATGAATTGGAAAAAATTTGGAAACTATGAAAAAAATATTCATAAATCTAAAATTATTTCTAGAAAATATACTATTTAGAAACTATTAAATAATTTGTTATTATGCGGAATGTCATGCTCTTTCTAATGGTACTAATGTCATTTTTGTAGCATTAATGGTTGCTGAGAAAATCGAGATTGAATTGGAAAAGATTTGAAAAAAAAAAAAAATACTTCTTTCATTTCATTCTAAGATTACTCCTATAATATATTATTCATAAACTATTATAGAATATATTATTATGTAGAATTTTATGCTCTTTCTAATGGTACTAATGCTATTTTTGTACCATTAATGGTTACTGAGAAAAGGCTGGATGAATTGGAAAAAATGTGGAAACTATGAAAAAAATATTCATAAATCTATAATTATTTCTAGAAAATATACTATTTAGAAACTATTAAATAATTTGTTATTATGCGGAATTTCATGCTCTTTCTAATGGTACTAATGTCATTTTTGTAGCATTAATGGTTGCTGAGAAAATCGAGATTGAATTGGAAAAGATTTGAAAAAAAAATTAATACTTCTTTCATTTCATTCTAAGATTACTCCTATAATATATTATTCATAAACTATTATAGAATATATTATTATGTAGAATTTTATGCTCTTTCTAATGGTACTAATGCTATTTTTGTACCATTAATGGTTACTGAGAAAAGGCTGGATGAATTGGAAAAAATTTGGAAACTATGAAAAAAATATTCATAAATCTATAATTATTTCTAGAAAATATACTATTTAGAAACTATTAAATAATTTGTTATTATGCGGAATGTCATGCTCTTTCTAATGGTACTAATGTCATTTTTGTAGCATTAATGGTTGCTGAGAAAATCGAGATTGAATTGGAAAAGATTTGAAAAAAAAATTAATACTTCTTTCATTTCATTCTAAGATTACTCCTATAATATATTATTCATAAACTATTATAGAATATATTATTATGTAGAATTTTATGTTCTTTCTAATGGTACTAATGCTATTTTTGTACCATTAATGGTTACTGAGAAAAGGCTGGATGAATTGGAAAAATTTTGGAAACTATGAAAAAAATATTCATAAATCTATAATTATTTCTAGAAAATATACTATTTAGAAACTATTAAATAATTTGTTATTATGCGGGATTTCATGCTCTTTCTAATGGTACTAATGTCATTTTTGTAGCATTAATGGTTGCTGAGAAAATCGAGATTGAATTGGAAAAGATTTGAAAAAAAAATTAATACTTCTTTCATTTCATTCTAAGATTACTCCTATAATATATTATTCATAAACTATTATAGAATATATTATTATGTAGAATTTTATGCTCTTTCTAATGGTACTAATGCTATTTTTGTACCATTAATGGTTACTGAGAAAAGGCTGGATGAATTGGAAAAAATTTGGAAACTATGAAAAAAATATTCATAAATCTATAATTATTTCTAGACAATATACTATTTAGAAACTATTAAATAATTTGTTATTATGCGGAATTTCATGCTCTTTCTAATGGTACTAATGTCATTTTTGTAACATTAATGGTTGCTGAGAAAATCGAGATTGAATTGGAAAAGATTTGAAAAAAAAATTAATACTTCTTTCATTTCATTCTAAGATTACTCCTATAATATATTATTCATAAACTATTATAGAATATATTATTATGTAGAATTTTATGGATGAATTGGAAAAAAATTGAAAACTATGAAAAAATATTCATAAATCTATAATTATTTCTAGAAAATATACTATTTAGAAACTATTAAATAATTTGTTATTATGCGGAATGTCATGCTCTTTCTAATGGTACTAATGTCATTTTTGTAGCATTAATGGTTGCTGAGAAAATCGAGATTGAATTGGAAAAGATTTGAAAAAAAAATTAATACTTCTTTCATTTCATTCTAAGATTACTCCTAAAATATTTTATTCATAAACTATTATAGAATATATTATTATGTAGAATTTTATGCTCTTTCTAATGGTACTAATGCTATTTTTGTACCATTAATGGTTACTGAGAAAAGGCTGGATGAATTGGAAAAAATTTGGAAACTATGAAAAAAATATTCATAAATCTATAATTATTTCTAGAAAATATACTATTTAGAAACTATTAAATAATTTGTTATTATGCGGAATGTCATGCTCTTTCTAATGGTACTAATGTCATTTTTGTAGCATTAATGGTTGCTGAGAAAATCGAGATTGAATTGGAAAAGATTTGAAAAAAAAATTAATACTTCTTTCATTTCATTCTAAGATTACTCCTATAATATATTATTCATAAACTATTATAGAATATATTATTATGTAGAATTTTATGGATGAATTGGAAAAAATTTGGAAACTATGAAAAAAATATTCATAAATCTATAATTATTTCTAGAAAATATACTATTTAGAAACTATTAAATAATTTGTTATTATGCGGAATGTCATGCTCTTTCTAATGGTACTAATGTCATTTTTGTAGCATTAATGGTTGCTGAGAAAATCGAGATTGAATTGGAAAAGATTTGAAAAAAAAATTAATACTTCTTTCATTTCATTCTAAGATTACTCCTATAATATATTATTCATAAACTATTATAGAATATATTATTATGTAGAATTTTATGCTCTTTCTAATGGTACTAATGCTATTTTTGTACCATTAATGGTTACTGAGAAAAGGCTGGATGAATTGGAAAAAAATTGGAAACTATGAAAAAAATATTCATACATCTATAATTATTTCTAGAAAATATACTATTTAGAAACTATTAAATAATTTGTTATTATGCGGAATTTCATGCTCTTTCTAATGGTACTAATGTCATTTTTGTAGCATTAATGGTTGCTGAGAAAATCGAGATTGAATTGGAAAAGATTTGAAAAAAAAATTAATACTTCTTTCATTTCATTCTAAGATTACTCCTATAATATATTATTCATAAACTATTATAGAATATATTATTATGTAGAATTTTATGCTCTTTCTAATGGTACTAATGCTATTTTTGTACCATTAATGGTTACTGAGAAAAGGCTGGATGAATTGGAAAAAATTTGGAAACTATGAAAAAAATATTCATAAATCTATAATTATTTCTAGAAAATATACTATTTAGAAACTATTAAATAATTTGTTATTATGCGGAATGTCATGCTCTTTCTAATGGTACTAATGTCATTTTTGTAGCATTAATGGTTGCTGAGAAAATCGAGATTGAATTGGAAAAGATTTGAAAAAAAAAATAATACTTCTTTCATTTCATTCTAAGATTACTCCTATAATATATTATTCATAAACTATTATAGAATATATTATTATGTAGAATTTTATGCTCTTTCTAATGGTACTAATGCTATTTTTGTACCATTAATGGTTACTGAGAAAAGGCTGGATGAATTGGAAAAAATTTGGAAACTATGAAAAAAATATTCATAAATCTATAATTATTTCTAGAAAATATACTATTTAGAAACTATTAAATAATTTGTTATTATGCGGAATTTCATGCTCTTTCTAATGGTACTAATGTCATTTTTGTAGCATTAATGGTTGCTGAGAAAATCGAGATTGAATTGGAAAAGATTTGAAAAAAAAATTAATACTTCTTTCATTTCATTCTAAGATTACTCCTATAATATATCATTCATAAACTATTATAGAATATATTATTATGTAGAATTTTATGCTCTTTCTAATGGTACTAATGCTATTTTTGTACCATTAATGGTTACTGAGAAAAGGCTGGATGAATTGGAAAAAAAATGGAAACTATGAAAAAAATATTCATAAATCTATAATTATTTCTAGAAAATATACTATTTAGAAACTATTAAATAATTTGTTATTATGCGGAATTTCATGCTCTTTCTAATGGTACTAATGTCATTTTTGTAGCATTAATGGTTGCTGAGAAAATCGAGATTGAATTGGAAAAGATTTGAAAAAAAAATTAATACTTCTTTCATTTCATTCTAAGATTACTCCTATAATATATTATTCATAAACTATTATAGAATATATTATTATGTAGAATTTTATGCTCTTTCTAATGGTACTAATGCTATTTTTGTACCATTAATGGTTACTGAGAAAAGGCTGGATGAATTGGAAAAAAATTGGAAACTATGAAAAAAATATTCATAAATCTATAATTATTTCTAGAAAATATACTATTTAGAAACTATTAAATAATTTGTTATTATGCGGAATGTCATGCTCTTTCTAATGGTACTAATGTCATTTTTGTAGCATTAATGGTTGCTGAGAAAATCGAGATTGAATTGGAAAAGATTTGAAAAAAAAATTAATACTTCTTTCATTTCATTCTAAGATTACTCCTATAATATATTATTCATAAACTATTATAGAATATATTATTATGTAGAATTTTATGCTCTTTCTAATGGTACTAGTGCTATTTTTGTACCATTAATGGTTACTGAGAAAAGGCTGGATGAATTGGAAAAAAATTGGAAACTATGAAAAAAATATTCATAAATCTATAATTATTTCTAGAAAATATACTATTTAGAAACTATTAAATAATTTGTTATTATGCGGAATTTCATGCTCTTTCTAATGGTACTAATGTCATTTTTGTAGCATTAATGGTTGCTGAGAAAATCGAGATTGAATTGGAAAAGATTTGAAAAAAAAAATAATACTTCTTTCATTTCATTCTAAGATTACTCCTATAATATATTATTCATAAACTATTATAGAATATATTATTATGTAGAATTTTATGCTCTTTCTAATGGTACTAATGCTATTTTTGTACCATTAATGGTTACTGAGAAAAGGCTGGATGAATTGGAAAAAATTTGGAAACTATGAAAAAAATGTTCATAAATCTATAATTATTTCTAGAAAATATACTATTTAGAAACTATTAAATAATTTGTTATTATGCGGAATGTCATGCTCTTTCTAATGGTACTAATGTCATTTTTGTAGCATTAATGGTTGCTGAGAAAATCGAGATTGAATTGGAAAAGATTTGAAAAAAAGATTAATACTTCTTTCATTTCATTCTAAGATTACTCCTATAATATATTATTCATAAACTATTATAGAATATATTATTATGTAGAATTTTATGCTCTTTCTAATGGTACTAATGCTATTTTTGTACCATTAATGGTTACTGAGAAAAGGCTGGATGAATTGGAAAAAAATTGAAACTATGAAAAAAATATTCATAAATCTATAATTATTTCTAGAAAATATACTATTTAGAAACTATTAAATAATTTGTTATTATGCGGAATGTCATGCTCTTTCTAATGGTACTAATGTCATTTTTGTAGCATTAATGGTTGCTGAGAAAATCGAGATTGAATTGGAAAAGATTTGAAAAAAAAATTAATACTTCTTTCATTTCATTCTAAGATTACTCCTATAATATATTATTCATAAACTATTATAGAATATATTATTATGTAGAATTTTATGCTCTTTCTCATGGTACTAATGCTATTTTTGTACCATTAATGGTTACTGAGAAAAGGCTGGATGAATTGGAAAAAATTTGGAAACTATGAAAAAAATATTCATAAATCTATAATTATTTCTAGAAAATATACTATTTAGAAACTATTAAATAATTTGTTATTATGCGGAATGTCATGCTCTTTCTAATGGTACTAATGTCATTTTTGTAGCATTAATGGTTGCTGAGAAAATCGAGATTGAATTGGAAAAGATTTGAAAAAAAAATTAATACTTCTTTCATTTCATTCTAAGATTACTCCTATAATATATTATTCATAAACTATTATAGAATATATTATTATGTAGAATTTTATGCTCTTTCTAATGGTACTAATGCTATTTTTGTACCATTAATGGTTACTGAGAAAAGGCTGGATGAATTGGAAAAAATTTGGAAACTATGAAAAAAATATTCATAAATCTATAATTATTTCTAGAAAATATACTATTTAGAAACTATTAAATAATTTGTTATTATGCGGAATTTCATGCTCTTTCTAATGGTACTAATGTCATTTTTGTAGCATTAATGGTTGCTGAGAAAATCGAGATTGAATTGGAAAAGATTTGAAAAAAAAAATAATACTTCTTTCATTTCATTCTAAGATTACTCCTATAATATATTATTCATAAACTATTATAGAATATATTATTATGTAGAATTTTATGCTCTTTCTAATGGTACTAATGCTATTTTTGTACCATTAATGGTTACTGAGAAAAGGCTGGATGAATTGGAAAAAATTTGGAAACTATGAAAAAAATATTCATAAATCTATAATTATTTCTAGAAAATATACTATTTAGAAACTATTAAATAATTTGTTATTATGCGGAATTTCATGCTCTTTCTAATGGTACTAATGTCATTTTTGTAGCATTAATGGTTGCTGAGAAAATCGAGATTGAATTGGAAAAGATTTGAAAAAAAAATTAATACTTCTTTCATTTCATTCAAAGATTACTCCTATAATATATTATTCATAAACTATTATAGAATATATTATTATGTAGAATTTTATGCTCTTTCTAATGGTACTAATGCTATTTTTGTACCATTAATGGTTACTGAGAAAAGGCTGGATGAATTGGAAAAAATTTGGAAACTATGAAAAAAATATTCATAAATCTATAATTATTTCTAGAAAATATACTATTTAGAAACTATTAAATAATTTGTTATTATGCGGAATGTCATGCTCTTTCTAATGGTATTAATGTATTTTTTTGTAGCATTAATGGTTGCTGAGAAAATCGAGATTGAATTGGAAAAGATTTGAAAAAAAGATTAATACTTCTTTCATTTCATTCTAAGATTACTCCTATAATATATTATTCATAAACTATTATAGAATATATTATTATGTAGAATTTTATGCTCTTTCTAATGGTACTAATGCTATTTTTGTACCATTAATGGTTACTGAGAAAAGGCTGGATGAATTGGAAAAAAATTGGAAACTATGAAAAAAATATTCATAAATCTATAATTATTTCTAGAAAATATACTATTTAGAAACTATTAAATAATTTGTTATTATGCGGAATTTCATGCTCTTTCTAATGGTACTAATGTCATTTTTGTAACATTAATGGTTGCTGAGAAAATCGAGATTGAATTGGAAAAGATTTGAAAAAAAAATTAATACTTCTTTCATTTCATTCTAAGATTACTCCTATAATATATTATTCATAAACTATTATAGAATATATTATTATGTAGAATTTTATGGATGAATTGGAAAAAATTTGGAAACTATGAAAAAATATTCATAAATCTATAATTATTTCTAGAAAATATACTATTTAGAAACTATTAAATAATTTGTTATTATGCGGAATGTCATGCTCTTTCTAATGGTACTAATGTCATTTTTGTAGCATTAATGGTTGCTGAGAAAATCGAGATTGAATTGGAAAAGATTTGAAAAAAAAATTAATACTTCTTTCATTTCATTCTAAGATTACTCCTAAAATATTTTATTCATAAACTATTATAGAATATATTATTATGTAGAATTTTATGCTCTTTCTAATGGTACTAATGCTATTTTTTTACCATTAATGGTTACTGAGAAAAGGCTGGATGAATTGGAAAAAATTTGGAAACTATGAAAAAAATATTCATAAATCTATAATTATTTCTAGAAAATATACTATTTAGAAACTATTAAATAATTTGTTATTATGCGGAATGTCATGCTCTTTCTAATGGTACTAATGTCATTTTTGTAGCATTAATGGTTGCTGAGAAAATCGAGATTGAATTGGAAAAGATTTGAAAAAAAAATTAATACTTCTTTCATTTCATTCTAAGATTACTCCTATAATATATTATTCATAAACTATTATAGAATATATTATTATGTAGAATTTTATGGATGAATTGGAAAAAATTTGGAAACTATGAAAAAAATATTCATAAATCTATAATTATTTCTAGAAAATATACTATTTAGAAACTATTAAATAATTTGTTATTATGCGGAATGTCATGCTCTTTCTAATGGTACTAATGTCATTTTTGTAGCATTAATGGTTGCTGAGAAAATCGAGATTGAATTGGAAAAGATTTGAAAAAAAAATTAATACTTCTTTCATTTCATTCTAAGATTACTCCTATAATATATTATTCATAAACTATTATAGAATATATTATTATGTAGAATTTTATGGATGAATTGGAAAAAATTTGGAAACTATGAAAAAAATATTCATAAATCTATAATTATTTCTAGAAAATATACTATTTAGAAACTATTAAATAATTTGTTATTATGCGGAATGTCATGCTCTTTCTAATGGTACTAATGTCATTTTTGTAGCATTAATGGTTGCTGAGAAAATCGAGATTGAATTGGAAAAGATTTGAAAAAAAAATTAATACTTCTTTCATTTCATTCTAAGATTACTCCTATAATATATTATTCATAAACTATTATAGAATATATTATTATGTAGAATTTTATGCTCTTTCTAATGGTACTAGTGCTATTTTTGTACCATTAATGGTTACTGAGAAAAGGCTGGATGAATTGGAAAAAAATTGGAAACTATGAAAAAAATATTCATAAATCTATAATTATTTCTAGAAAATATACTATTTAGAAACTATTAAATAATTTGTTATTATGCGGAATTTCATGCTCTTTCTAATGGTACTAATGTCATTTTTGTAGCATTAATGGTTGCTGAGAAAATCGAGATTGAATTGGAAAAGATTTGAAAAAAAAAATAATACTTCTTTCATTTCATTCTAAGATTACTCCTATAATATATTATTCATAAACTATTATAGAATATATTATTATGTAGAATTTTATGCTCTTTCTAATGGTACTAATGCTATTTTTGTACCATTAATGGTTACTGAGAAAAGGCTGGATGAATTGGAAAAAATTTGGAAACTATGAAAAAAATGTTCATAAATCTATAATTATTTCTAGAAAATATACTATTTAGAAACTATTAAATAATTTGTTATTATGCGGAATGTCATGCTCTTTCTAATGGTACTAATGTCATTTTTGTAGCATTAATGGTTGCTGAGAAAATCGAGATTGAATTGGAAAAGATTTGAAAAAAAGATTAATACTTCTTTCATTTCATTCTAAGATTACTCCTATAATATATTATTCATAAACTATTATAGAATATATTATTATGTAGAATTTTATGCTCTTTCTAATGGTACTAATGCTATTTTTGTACCATTAATGGTTACTGAGAAAAGGCTGGATGAATTGGAAAAAATTTGAAACTATGAAAAAAATATTCATAAATCTATAATTATTTCTAGAAAATATACTATTTAGAAACTATTAAATAATTTGTTATTATGCGGAATGTCATGCTCTTTCTAATGGTACTAATGTCATTTTTGTAGCATTAATGGTTGCTGAGAAAATCGAGATTGAATTGGAAAAGATTTGAAAAAAAAATTAATACTTCTTTCATTTCATTCTAAGATTACTCCTATAATATATTATTCATAAACTATTATAGAATATATTATTATGTAGAATTTTATGCTCTTTCTCATGGTACTAATGCTATTTTTGTACCATTAATGGTTACTGAGAAAAGGCTGGATGAATTGGAAAAAATTTGGAAACTATGAAAAAAATATTCATAAATCTATAATTATTTCTAGAAAATATACTATTTAGAAACTATTAAATAATTTGTTATTATGCGGAATGTCATGCTCTTTCTAATGGTACTAATGTCATTTTTGTAGCATTAATGGTTGCTGAGAAAATCGAGATTGAATTGGAAAAGATTTGAAAAAAAAATTAATACTTCTTTCATTTCATTCTAAGATTACTCCTATAATATATTATTCATAAACTATTATAGAATATATTATTATGTAGAATTTTATGCTCTTTCTAATGGTACTAATGCTATTTTTGTACCATTAATGGTTACTGAGAAAAGGCTGGATGAATTGGAAAAAATTTGGAAACTATGAAAAAAATATTCATAAATCTATAATTATTTCTAGAAAATATACTATTTAGAAACTATTAAATAATTTGTTATTATGCGGAATTTCATGCTCTTTCTAATGGTACTAATGTCATTTTTGTAGCATTAATGGTTGCTGAGAAAATCGAGATTGAATTGGAAAAGATTTGAAAAAAAAATTAATACTTCTTTCATTTCATTCTAAGATTACTCCTATAATATATTATTCATAAACTATTATAGAATATATTATTATGTAGAATTTTATGCTCTTTCTAATGGTACTAATGCTATTTTTGTACCATTAATGGTTACTGAGAAAAGGCTGGATGAATTGGAAAAAATTTGGAAACTATGAAAAAAATATTCATAAATCTATAATTATTTCTAGAAAATATACTATTTAGAAACTATTAAATAATTTGTTATTATGCGGAATTTCATGCTCTTTCTAATGGTACTAATGTCATTTTTGTAGCATTAATGGTTGCTGAGAAAATCGAGATTGAATTGGAAAAGATTTGAAAAAAAAATTAATACTTCTTTCATTTCATTCAAAGATTACTCCTATAATATATTATTCATAAACTATTATAGAATATATTATTATGTAGAATTTTATGCTCTTTCTAATGGTACTAATGCTATTTTTGTACCATTAATGGTTACTGAGAAAAGGCTGGATGAATTGGAAAAAATTTGGAAACTATGAAAAAAATATTCATAAATCTATAATTATTTCTAGAAAATATACTATTTAGAAACTATTAAATAATTTGTTATTATGCGGAATGTCATGCTCTTTCTAATGGTATTAATGTATTTTTTTGTAGCATTAATGGTTGCTGAGAAAATCGAGATTGAATTGGAAAAGATTTGAAAAAAAGATTAATACTTCTTTCATTTCATTCTAAGATTACTCCTATAATATATTATTCATAAACTATTATAGAATATATTATTATGTAGAATTTTATGCTCTTTCTAATGGTACTAATGCTATTTTTGTACCATTAATGGTTACTGAGAAAAGGCTGGATGAATTGGAAAAAATTTGGAAACTATGAAAAAAATATTCATAAATCTATAATTATTTCTAGAAAATATACTATTTAGAAACTATTAAATAATTTGTTATTATGCGGAATTTCATGCTCTTTCTAATGGTACTAATGTCATTTTTGTAACATTAATGGTTGCTGAGAAAATCGAGATTGAATTGGAAAAGATTTGAAAAAAAAATTAATACTTCTTTCATTTCATTCTAAGATTACTCCTATAATATATTATTCATAAACTATTATAGAATATATTATTATGTAGAATTTTATGGATGAATTGGAAAAAATTTGGAAACTATGAAAAAATATTCATAAATCTATAATTATTTCTAGAAAATATACTATTTAGAAACTATTAAATAATTTGTTATTATGCGGAATGTCATGCTCTTTCTAATGGTACTAATGTCATTTTTGTAGCATTAATGGTTGCTGAGAAAATCGAGATTGAATTGGAAAAGATTTGAAAAAAAAATTAATACTTCTTTCATTTCATTCTAAGATTACTCCTAAAATATTTTATTCATAAACTATTATAGAATATATTATTATGTAGAATTTTATGCTCTTTCTAATGGTACTAATGCTATTTTTTTACCATTAATGGTTACTGAGAAAAGGCTGGATGAATTGGAAAAAATTTGGAAACTATGAAAAAAATATTCATAAATCTATAATTATTTCTAGAAAATATACTATTTAGAAACTATTAAATAATTTGTTATTATGCGGAATGTCATGCTCTTTCTAATGGTACTAATGTCATTTTTGTAGCATTAATGGTTGCTGAGAAAATCGAGATTGAATTGGAAAAGATTTGAAAAAAAAAATAATACTTCTTTCATTTCATTCTAAGATTACTCCTATAATATATTATTCATAAACTATTATAGAATATATTATTATGTAGAATTTTATGCTCTTTCTAATGGTACTAATGCTATTTTTGTACCATTAATGGTTACTGAGAAAAGGCTGGATGAATTGGAAAAAATTTGGAAACTATGAAAAAAATGTTCATAAATCTATAATTATTTCTAGAAAATATACTATTTAGAAACTATTAAATAATTTGTTATTATGCGGAATGTCATGCTCTTTCTAATGGTACTAATGTCATTTTTGTAGCATTAATGGTTGCTGAGAAAATCGAGATTGAATTGGAAAAGATTTGAAAAAAAGATTAATACTTCTTTCATTTCATTCTAAGATTACTCCTATAATATATTATTCATAAACTATTATAGAATATATTATTATGTAGAATTTTATGCTCTTTCTAATGGTACTAATGCTATTTTTGTACCATTAATGGTTACTGAGAAAAGGCTGGATGAATTGGAAAAAATTTGAAACTATGAAAAAAATATTCATAAATCTATAATTATTTCTAGAAAATATACTATTTAGAAACTATTAAATAATTTGTTATTATGCGGAATGTCATGCTCTTTCTAATGGTACTAATGTCATTTTTGTAGCATTAATGGTTGCTGAGAAAATCGAGATTGAATTGGAAAAGATTTGAAAAAAAAATTAATACTTCTTTCATTTCATTCTAAGATTACTCCTATAATATATTATTCATAAACTATTATAGAATATATTATTATGTAGAATTTTATGCTCTTTCTAATGGTACTAATGCTATTTTTGTACCATTAATGGTTACTGAGAAAAGGCTGGATGAATTGGAAAAAATTTGGAAACTATGAAAAAAATATTCATAAATCTATAATTATTTCTAGAAAATATACTATTTAGAAACTATTAAATAATTTGTTATTATGCGGAATTTCATGCTCTTTCTAATGGTACTAATGTCATTTTTGTAGCATTAATGGTTGCTGAGAAAATCGAGATTGAATTGGAAAAGATTTGAAAAAAAAATTAATACTTCTTTCATTTCATTCTAAGATTACTCCTATAATATATTATTCATAAACTATTATAGAATATATTATTATGTAGAATTTTATGCTCTTTCTAATGGTACTAATGCTATTTTTGTACCATTAATGGTTACTGAGAAAAGGCTGGATGAATTGGAAAAAATTTGGAAACTATGAAAAAAATATTCATAAATCTATAATTATTTCTAGAAAATATACTATTTAGAAACTATTAAATAATTTGTTATTATGCGGAATTTCATGCTCTTTCTAATGGTACTAATGTCATTTTTGTAGCATTAATGGTTGCTGAGAAAATCGAGATTGAATTGGAAAAGATTTGAAAAAAAAATTAATACTTCTTTCATTTCATTCAAAGATTACTCCTATAATATATTATTCATAAACTATTATAGAATATATTATTATGTAGAATTTTATGCTCTTTCTAATGGTACTAATGCTATTTTTGTACCATTAATGGTTACTGAGAAAAGGCTGGATGAATTGGAAAAAATTTGGAAACTATGAAAAAAATATTCATAAATCTATAATTATTTCTAGAAAATATACTATTTAGAAACTATTAAATAATTTGTTATTATGCGGAATGTCATGCTCTTTCTAATGGTATTAATGTATTTTTTTGTAGCATTAATGGTTGCTGAGAAAATCGAGATTGAATTGGAAAAGATTTGAAAAAAAGATTAATACTTCTTTCATTTCATTCTAAGATTACTCCTATAATATATTATTCATAAACTATTATAGAATATATTATTATGTAGAATTTTATGCTCTTTCTAATGGTACTAATGCTATTTTTGTACCATTAATGGTTACTGAGAAAAGGCTGGATGAATTGGAAAAAATTTGGAAACTATGAAAAAAATATTCATAAATCTATAATTATTTCTAGAAAATATACTATTTAGAAACTATTAAATAATTTGTTATTATGCGGAATTTCATGCTCTTTCTAATGGTACTAATGTCATTTTTGTAACATTAATGGTTGCTGAGAAAATCGAGATTGAATTGGAAAAGATTTGAAAAAAAAATTAATACTTCTTTCATTTCATTCTAAGATTACTCCTATAATATATTATTCATAAACTATTATAGAATATATTATTATGTAGAATTTTATGGATGAATTGGAAAAAATTTGGAAACTATGAAAAAATATTCATAAATCTATAATTATTTCTAGAAAATATACTATTTAGAAACTATTAAATAATTTGTTATTATGCGGAATGTCATGCTCTTTCTAATGGTACTAATGTCATTTTTGTAGCATTAATGGTTGCTGAGAAAATCGAGATTGAATTGGAAAAGATTTGAAAAAAAAATTAATACTTCTTTCATTTCATTCTAAGATTACTCCTAAAATATTTTATTCATAAACTATTATAGAATATATTATTATGTAGAATTTTATGCTCTTTCTAATGGTACTAATGCTATTTTTTTACCATTAATGGTTACTGAGAAAAGGCTGGATGAATTGGAAAAAATTTGGAAACTATGAAAAAAATATTCATAAATCTATAATTATTTCTAGAAAATATACTATTTAGAAACTATTAAATAATTTGTTATTATGCGGAATGTCATGCTCTTTCTAATGGTACTAATGTCATTTTTGTAGCATTAATGGTTGCTGAGAAAATCGAGATTGAATTGGAAAAGATTTGAAAAAAAAATTAATACTTCTTTCATTTCATTCTAAGATTACTCCTATAATATATTATTCATAAACTATTATAGAATATATTATTATGTAGAATTTTATGGATGAATTGGAAAAAATTTGGAAACTATGAAAAAAATATTCATAAATCTATAATTATTTCTAGAAAATATACTATTTAGAAACTATTAAATAATTTGTTATTATGCGGAATGTCATGCTCTTTCTAATGGTACTAATGTCATTTTTGTAGCATTAATGGTTGCTGAGAAAATCGAGATTGAATTGGAAAAGATTTGAAAAAAAAATTAATACTTCTTTCATTTCATTCTAAGATTACTCCTATAATATATTATTCATAAACTATTATAGAATATATTATTATGTAGAATTTTATGGATGAATTGGAAAAAATTTGGAAACTATGAAAAAAATATTCATAAATCTATAATTATTTCTAGAAAATATACTATTTAGAAACTATTAAATAATTTGTTATTATGCGGAATGTCATGCTCTTTCTAATGGTACTAATGTCATTTTTGTAGCATTAATGGTTGCTGAGAAAATCGAGATTGAATTGGAAAAGATTTGAAAAAAAAATTAATACTTCTTTCATTTCATTCTAAGATTACTCCTATAATATATTATTCATAAACTATTATAGAATATATTATTATGTAGAATTTTATGCTCTTTCTAATGGTACTAGTGCTATTTTTGTACCATTAATGGTTACTGAGAAAAGGCTGGATGAATTGGAAAAAAATTGGAAACTATGAAAAAAATATTCATAAATCTATAATTATTTCTAGAAAATATACTATTTAGAAACTATTAAATAATTTGTTATTATGCGGAATTTCATGCTCTTTCTAATGGTACTAATGTCATTTTTGTAGCATTAATGGTTGCTGAGAAAATCGAGATTGAATTGGAAAAGATTTGAAAAAAAAAATAATACTTCTTTCATTTCATTCTAAGATTACTCCTATAATATATTATTCATAAACTATTATAGAATATATTATTATGTAGAATTTTATGCTCTTTCTAATGGTACTAATGCTATTTTTGTACCATTAATGGTTACTGAGAAAAGGCTGGATGAATTGGAAAAAATTTGGAAACTATGAAAAAAATGTTCATAAATCTATAATTATTTCTAGAAAATATACTATTTAGAAACTATTAAATAATTTGTTATTATGCGGAATGTCATGCTCTTTCTAATGGTACTAATGTCATTTTTGTAGCATTAATGGTTGCTGAGAAAATCGAGATTGAATTGGAAAAGATTTGAAAAAAAGATTAATACTTCTTTCATTTCATTCTAAGATTACTCCTATAATATATTATTCATAAACTATTATAGAATATATTATTATGTAGAATTTTATGCTCTTTCTAATGGTACTAATGCTATTTTTGTACCATTAATGGTTACTGAGAAAAGGCTGGATGAATTGGAAAAAATTTGAAACTATGAAAAAAATATTCATAAATCTATAATTATTTCTAGAAAATATACTATTTAGAAACTATTAAATAATTTGTTATTATGCGGAATGTCATGCTCTTTCTAATGGTACTAATGTCATTTTTGTAGCATTAATGGTTGCTGAGAAAATCGAGATTGAATTGGAAAAGATTTGAAAAAAAAATTAATACTTCTTTCATTTCATTCTAAGATTACTCCTATAATATATTATTCATAAACTATTATAGAATATATTATTATGTAGAATTTTATGCTCTTTCTCATGGTACTAATGCTATTTTTGTACCATTAATGGTTACTGAGAAAAGGCTGGATGAATTGGAAAAAATTTGGAAACTATGAAAAAAATATTCATAAATCTATAATTATTTCTAGAAAATATACTATTTAGAAACTATTAAATAATTTGTTATTATGCGGAATGTCATGCTCTTTCTAATGGTACTAATGTCATTTTTGTAGCATTAATGGTTGCTGAGAAAATCGAGATTGAATTGGAAAAGATTTGAAAAAAAAATTAATACTTCTTTCATTTCATTCTAAGATTACTCCTATAATATATTATTCATAAACTATTAAAGAATATATTATTATGTAGAATTTTATGCTCTTTCTAATGGTACTAATGCTATTTTTGTACCATTAATGGTTACTGAGAAAAGGCTGGATGAATTGGAAAAAATTTGGAAACTATGAAAAAAATATTCATAAATCTATAATTATTTCTAGAAAATATACTATTTAGAAACTATTAAATAATTTGTTATTATGCGGAATTTCATGCTCTTTCTAATGGTACTAATGTCATTTTTGTAGCATTAATGGTTGCTGAGAAAATCGAGATTGAATTGGAAAAGATTTGAAAAAAAAATTAATACTTCTTTCATTTCATTCTAAGATTACTCCTATAATATATTATTCATAAACTATTATAGAATATATTATTATGTAGAATTTTATGCTCTTTCTCATGGTACTAATGCTATTTTTGTACCATTAATGGTTACTGAGAAAAGGCTGGATGAATTGGAAAAAATTTGGAAACTATGAAAAAAATATTCATAAATCTATAATTATTTCTAGAAAATATACTATTTAGAAACTATTAAATAATTTGTTATTATGCGGAATGTCATGCTCTTTCTAATGGTACTAATGTCATTTTTGTAGCATTAATGGTTGCTGAGAAAATCGAGATTGAATTGGAAAAGATTTGAAAAAAAAATTAATACTTCTTTCATTTCATTCTAAGATTACTCCTATAATATATTATTCATAAACTATTATAGAATATATTATTATGTAGAATTTTATGGATGAATTGGAAAAAATTTGGAAACTATGAAAAAAATATTCATAAATCTATAATTATTTCTAGAAAATATACTATTTAGAAACTATTAAATAATTTGTTATTATGCGGAATGTCATGCTCTTTCTAATGGTACTAATGTCATTTTTGTAGCATTAATGGTTGCTGAGAAAATCGAGATTGAATTGGAAAAGATTTGAAAAAAAAATTAATACTTCTTTCATTTCATTCTAAGATTACTCCTATAATATATTATTCATAAACTATTATAGAATATATTATTATGTAGAATTTTATGGATGAATTGGAAAAAATTTGGAAACTATGAAAAAAATATTCATAAATCTATAATTATTTCTAGAAAATATACTATTTAGAAACTATTAAATAATTTGTTATTATGCGGAATGTCATGCTCTTTCTAATGGTACTAATGTCATTTTTGTAGCATTAATGGTTGCTGAGAAAATCGAGATTGAATTGGAAAAGATTTGAAAAAAAAATTAATACTTCTTTCATTTCATTCTAAGATTACTCCTATAATATATTATTCATAAACTATTATAGAATATATTATTATGTAGAATTTTATGCTCTTTCTAATGGTACTAGTGCTATTTTTGTACCATTAATGGTTACTGAGAAAAGGCTGGATGAATTGGAAAAAAATTGGAAACTATGAAAAAAATATTCATAAATCTATAATTATTTCTAGAAAATATACTATTTAGAAACTATTAAATAATTTGTTATTATGCGGAATTTCATGCTCTTTCTAATGGTACTAATGTCATTTTTGTAGCATTAATGGTTGCTGAGAAAATCGAGATTGAATTGGAAAAGATTTGAAAAAAAAAATAATACTTCTTTCATTTCATTCTAAGATTACTCCTATAATATATTATTCATAAACTATTATAGAATATATTATTATGTAGAATTTTATGCTCTTTCTAATGGTACTAATGCTATTTTTGTACCATTAATGGTTACTGAGAAAAGGCTGGATGAATTGGAAAAAATTTGGAAACTATGAAAAAAATGTTCATAAATCTATAATTATTTCTAGAAAATATACTATTTAGAAACTATTAAATAATTTGTTATTATGCGGAATGTCATGCTCTTTCTAATGGTACTAATGTCATTTTTGTAGCATTAATGGTTGCTGAGAAAATCGAGATTGAATTGGAAAAGATTTGAAAAAAAGATTAATACTTCTTTCATTTCATTCTAAGATTACTCCTATAATATATTATTCATAAACTATTATAGAATATATTATTATGTAGAATTTTATGCTCTTTCTAATGGTACTAATGCTATTTTTGTACCATTAATGGTTACTGAGAAAAGGCTGGATGAATTGGAAAAAATTTGAAACTATGAAAAAAATATTCATAAATCTATAATTATTTCTAGAAAATATACTATTTAGAAACTATTAAATAATTTGTTATTATGCGGAATGTCATGCTCTTTCTAATGGTACTAATGTCATTTTTGTAGCATTAATGGTTGCTGAGAAAATCGAGATTGAATTGGAAAAGATTTGAAAAAAAAATTAATACTTCTTTCATTTCATTCTAAGATTACTCCTATAATATATTATTCATAAACTATTATAGAATATATTATTATGTAGAATTTTATGCTCTTTCTCATGGTACTAATGCTATTTTTGTACCATTAATGGTTACTGAGAAAAGGCTGGATGAATTGGAAAAAATTTGGAAACTATGAAAAAAATATTCATAAATCTATAATTATTTCTAGAAAATATACTATTTAGAAACTATTAAATAATTTGTTATTATGCGGAATGTCATGCTCTTTCTAATGGTACTAATGTCATTTTTGTAGCATTAATGGTTGCTGAGAAAATCGAGATTGAATTGGAAAAGATTTGAAAAAAAAATTAATACTTCTTTCATTTCATTCTAAGATTACTCCTATAATATATTATTCATAAACTATTAAAGAATATATTATTATGTAGAATTTTATGCTCTTTCTAATGGTACTAATGCTATTTTTGTACCATTAATGGTTACTGAGAAAAGGCTGGATGAATTGGAAAAAATTTGGAAACTATGAAAAAAATATTCATAAATCTATAATTATTTCTAGAAAATATACTATTTAGAAACTATTAAATAATTTGTTATTATGCGGAATTTCATGCTCTTTCTAATGGTACTAATGTCATTTTTGTAGCATTAATGGTTGCTGAGAAAATCGAGATTGAATTGGAAAAGATTTGAAAAAAAAATTAATACTTCTTTCATTTCATTCTAAGATTACTCCTATAATATATTATTCATAAACTATTATAGAATATATTATTATGTAGAATTTTATGCTCTTTCTAATGGTACTAATGCTATTTTTGTACCATTAATGGTTACTGAGAAAAGGCTGGATGAATTGGAAAAAATTTGGAAACTATGAAAAAAATATTCATAAATCTATAATTATTTCTAGAAAATATACTATTTAGAAACTATTAAATAATTTGTTATTATGCGGAATTTCATGCTCTTTCTAATGGTACTAATGTCATTTTTGTAGCATTAATGGTTGCTGAGAAAATCGAGATTGAATTGGAAAAGATTTGAAAAAAAAATTAATACTTCTTTCATTTCATTCAAAGATTACTCCTATAATATATTATTCATAAACTATTATAGAATATATTATTATGTAGAATTTTATGCTCTTTCTAATGGTACTAATGCTATTTTTGTACCATTAATGGTTACTGAGAAAAGGCTGGATGAATTGGAAAAAATTTGGAAACTATGAAAAAAATATTCATAAATCTATAATTATTTCTAGAAAATATACTATTTAGAAACTATTAAATAATTTATTATTATGCGGAATGTCATGCTCTTTCTAATGGTATTAATGTATTTTTTTGTAGCATTAATGGTTGCTGAGAAAATCGAGATTGAATTGGAAAAGATTTGAAAAAAAGATTAATACTTCTTTCATTTCATTCTAAGATTACTCCTATAATATATTATTCATAAACTATTATAGAATATATTATTATGTAGAATTTTATGCTCTTTCTAATGGTACTAATGCTATTTTTGTACCATTAATGGTTACTGAGAAAAGGCTGGATGAATTGGAAAAAATTTGGAAACTATGAAAAAAATATTCATAAATCTATAATTATTTCTAGAAAATATACTATTTAGAAACTATTAAATAATTTGTTATTATGCGGAATTTCATGCTCTTTCTAATGGTACTAATGTCATTTTTGTAACATTAATGGTTGCTGAGAAAATCGAGATTGAATTGGAAAAGATTTGAAAAAAAAATTAATACTTCTTTCATTTCATTCTAAGATTACTCCTATAATATATTATTCATAAACTATTATAGAATATATTATTATGTAGAATTTTATGGATGAATTGGAAAAAATTTGGAAACTATGAAAAAATATTCATAAATCTATAATTATTTCTAGAAAATATACTATTTAGAAACTATTAAATAATTTGTTATTATGCGGAATGTCATGCTCTTTCTAATGGTACTAATGTCATTTTTGTAGCATTAATGGTTGCTGAGAAAATCGAGATTGAATTGGAAAAGATTTGAAAAAAAAATTAATACTTCTTTCATTTCATTCTAAGATTACTCCTAAAATATTTTATTCATAAACTATTATAGAATATATTATTATGTAGAATTTTATGCTCTTTCTAATGGTACTAATGCTATTTTTTTACCATTAATGGTTACTGAGAAAAGGCTGGATGAATTGGAAAAAATTTGGAAACTATGAAAAAAATATTCATAAATCTATAATTATTTCTAGAAAATATACTATTTAGAAACTATTAAATAATTTGTTATTATGCGGAATGTCATGCTCTTTCTAATGGTACTAATGTCATTTTTGTAGCATTAATGGTTGCTGAGAAAATCGAGATTGAATTGGAAAAGATTTGAAAAAAAAATTAATACTTCTTTCATTTCATTCTAAGATTACTCCTATAATATATTATTCATAAACTATTATAGAATATATTATTATGTAGAATTTTATGGATGAATTGGAAAAAATTTGGAAACTATGAAAAAAATATTCATAAATCTATAATTATTTCTAGAAAATATACTATTTAGAAACTATTAAATAATTTGTTATTATGCGGAATGTCATGCTCTTTCTAATGGTACTAATGTCATTTTTGTAGCATTAATGGTTGCTGAGAAAATCGAGATTGAATTGGAAAAGATTTGAAAAAAAAAATAATACTTCTTTCATTTCATTCTAAGATTACTCCTATAATATATTATTCATAAACTATTATAGAATATATTATTATGTAGAATTTTATGCTCTTTCTAATGGTACTAATGCTATTTTTGTACCATTAATGGTTACTGAGAAAAGGCTGGATGAATTGGAAAAAAATTGGAAACTATGAAAAAAATATTCATACATCTATAATTATTTCTAGAAAATATACTATTTAGAAACTATTAAATAATTTGTTATTATGCGGAATTTCATGCTCTTTCTAATGGTACTAATGTCATTTTTGTAGCATTAATGGTTGCTGAGAAAATCGAGATTGAATTGGAAAAGATTTGAAAAAAAAATTAATACTTCTTTCATTTCATTCTAAGATTACTCCTATAATATATTATTCATAAACTATTATAGAATATATTATTATGTAGAATTTTATGCTCTTTCTAATGGTACTAATGCTATTTTTGTACCATTAATGGTTACTGAGAAAAGGCTGGATGAATTGGAAAAAATTTGGAAACTATGAAAAAAATATTCATAAATCTATAATTATTTCTAGAAAATATACTATTTAGAAACTATTAAATAATTTGTTATTATGCGGAATGTCATGCTCTTTCTAATGGTACTAATGTCATTTTTGTAGCATTAATGGTTGCTGAGAAAATCGAGATTGAATTGGAAAAGATTTGAAAAAAAAAATAATACTTCTTTCATTTCATTCTAAGATTACTCCTATAATATATTATTCATAAACTATTATAGAATATATTATTATGTAGAATTTTATGCTCTTTCTAATGGTACTAATGCTATTTTTGTACCATTAATGGTTACTGAGAAAAGGCTGGATGAATTGGAAAAAATTTGGAAACTATGAAAAAAATATTCATAAATCTATAATTATTTCTAGAAAATATACTATTTAGAAACTATTAAATAATTTGTTATTATGCGGAATTTCATGCTCTTTCTAATGGTACTAATGTCATTTTTGTAGCATTAATGGTTGCTGAGAAAATCGAGATTGAATTGGAAAAGATTTGAAAAAAAAATTAATACTTCTTTCATTTCATTCTAAGATTACTCCTATAATATATCATTCATAAACTATTATAGAATATATTATTATGTAGAATTTTATGCTCTTTCTAATGGTACTAATGCTATTTTTGTACCATTAATGGTTACTGAGAAAAGGCTGGATGAATTGGAAAAAAAATGGAAACTATGAAAAAAATATTCATAAATCTATAATTATTTCTAGAAAATATACTATTTAGAAACTATTAAATAATTTGTTATTATGCGGAATTTCATGCTCTTTCTAATGGTACTAATGTCATTTTTGTAGCATTAATGGTTGCTGAGAAAATCGAGATTGAATTGGAAAAGATTTGAAAAAAAAAATAATACTTCTTTCATTTCATTCTAAGATTACTCCTATAATATATTATTCATAAACTATTATAGAATATATTATTATGTAGAATTTTATGCTCTTTCTAATGGTACTAATGCTATTTTTGTACCATTAATGGTTACTGAGAAAAGGCTGGATGAATTGGAAAAAAATTGGAAACTATGAAAAAAATGTTCATAAATCTATAATTATTTCTAGAAAATATACTATTTAGAAACTATTAAATAATTTGTTATTATGCGGAATGTCATGCTCTTTCTAATGGTACTAATGTCATTTTTGTAGCATTAATGGTTGCTGAGAAAATCGAGATTGAATTGGAAAAGATTTGAAAAAAAGATTAATACTTCTTTCATTTCATTCTAAGATTACTCCTATAATATATTATTCATAAACTATTATAGAATATATTATTATGTAGAATTTTATGCTCTTTCTAATGGTACTAATGCTATTTTTGTACCATTAATGGTTACTGAGAAAAGGCTGGATGAATTGGAAAAAATTTGAAACTATGAAAAAAATATTCATAAATCTATAATTATTTCTAGAAAATATACTATTTAGAAACTATTAAATAATTTGTTATTATGCGGAATGTCATGCTCTTTCTAATGGTACTAATGTCATTTTTGTAGCATTAATGGTTGCTGAGAAAATCGAGATTGAATTGGAAAAGATTTGAAAAAAAAATTAATACTTCTTTCATTTCATTCTAAGATTACTCCTATAATATATTATTCATAAACTATTATAGAATATATTATTATGTAGAATTTTATGCTCTTTCTCATGGTACTAATGCTATTTTTGTACCATTAATGGTTACTGAGAAAAGGCTGGATGAATTGGAAAAAATTTGGAAACTATGAAAAAAATATTCATAAATCTATAATTATTTCTAGAAAATATACTATTTAGAAACTATTAAATAATTTGTTATTATGCGGAATGTCATGCTCTTTCTAATGGTACTAATGTCATTTTTGTAGCATTAATGGTTGCTGAGAAAATCGAGATTGAATTGGAAAAGATTTGAAAAAAAATTAATACTTCTTTCATTTCATTCTAAGATTACTCCTATAATATATTATTCATAAACTATTATAGAATATATTATTATGTAGAATTTTATGCTCTTTCTAATGGTACTAATGCTATTTTTGTACCATTAATGGTTACTGAGAAAAGGCTGGATGAATTGGAAAAAATTTGGAAACTATGAAAAAAATATTCATAAATCTATAATTATTTCTAGAAAATATACTATTTAGAAACTATTAAATAATTTGTTATTATGCGGAATTTCATGCTCTTTCTAATGGTACTAATGTCATTTTTGTAGCATTAATGGTTGCTGAGAAAATCGAGATTGAATTGGAAAAGATTTGAAAAAAAAATTAATACTTCTTTCATTTCATTCTAAGATTACTCCTATAATATATTATTCATAAACTATTATAGAATATATTATTATGTAGAATTTTATGCTCTTTCTAATGGTACTAATGCTATTTTTGTACCATTAATGGTTACTGAGAAAAGGCTGGATGAATTGGAAAAAATTTGGAAACTATGAAAAAAATATTCATAAATCTATAATTATTTCTAGAAAATATACTATTTAGAAACTATTAAATAATTTGTTATTATGCGGAATTTCATGCTCTTTCTAATGGTACTAATGTCATTTTTGTAGCATTAATGGTTGCTGAGAAAATCGAGATTGAATTGGAAAAGATTTGAAAAAAAAATTAATACTTCTTTCATTTCATTCAAAGATTACTCCTATAATATATTATTCATAAACTATTATAGAATATATTATTATGTAGAATTTTATGCTCTTTCTAATGGTACTAATGCTATTTTTGTACCATTAATGGTTACTGAGAAAAGGCTGGATGAATTGGAAAAAATTTGGAAACTATGAAAAAAATATTCATAAATCTATAATTATTTCTAGAAAATATACTATTTAGAAACTATTAAATAATTTGTTATTATGCGGAATGTCATGCTCTTTCTAATGGTACTAATGTCATTTTTGTAGCATTAATGGTTGCTGAGAAAATCGAGATTGAATTGGAAAAGATTTGAAAAAAAAATTAATACTTCTTTCATTTCATTCTAAGATTACTCCTATAATATATTATTCATAAACTATTATAGAATATATTATTATGTAGAAGTTTATGCTCTTTCTAATGGTACTAATGCTATTTTTGTACCATTAATGGTTACTGAGAAAAGGCTGGATGAATTGGAAAAAAATTGGAAACTATGAAAAAAATATTCATAAATCTATAATTATTTCTAGAAAATATACTATTTAGAAACTATTAAATAATTTGTTATTATGCGGAATTTCATGCTCTTTCTAATGGTACTAATGTCATTTTTGTAGCATTAATGGTTGCTGAGAAAATCGAGATTGAATTGGAAAAGATTTGAAAAAAAAATTAATACTACTTTCATTTCATTCTAAGATTACTCCTATAATATATTATTCATAAACTATTATAGAATATATTATTATGTAGAATTTTATGGATGAATTGGAAAAAATTTGGAAACTATGAAAAAATATTCATAAATCTATAATTATTTCTAGAAAATATACTATTTAGAAACTATTAAATAATTTGTTATTATGCGGAATGTCATGCTCTTTCTAATGGTACTAATGTCATTTTTGTAGCATTAATGGTTGCTGAGAAAATCGAGATTGAATTGGAAAAGATTTGAAAAAAAAAATAATACTTCTTTCATTTCATTCTAAGATTACTCCTAAAATATTTTATTCATAAACTATTATAGAATATATTATTATGTAGAATTTTATGCTCTTTCTAATGGTACTAATGCTATTTTTGTACCATTAATGGTTACTGAGAAAAGGCTGGATGAATTGGAAAAAATTTGGAAACTATGAAAAAAATATTCATAAATCTATAATTATTTCTAGAAAATATACTATTTAGAAACTATTAAATAATTTGTTATTATGCGGAATGTCATGCTCTTTCTAATGGTACTAATGTCATTTTTGTAGCATTAATGGTTGCTGAGAAAATCGAGATTGAATTGGAAAAGATTTGAAAAAAAAAATAATACTTCTTTCATTTCATTCTAAGATTACTCCTATAATATATTATTCATAAACTATTATAGAATATATTATTATGTAGAATTTTATGCTCTTTCTAATGGTACTAATGCTATTTTTGTACCATTAATGGTTACTGAGAAAAGGCTGGATGAATTGGAAAAAATTTGGAAACTATGAAAAAAATATTCATACATCTATAATTATTTCTAGAAAATATACTATTTAGAAACTATTAAATAATTTGTTATTATGCGGAATTTCATGTTCTTTCTAATGGTACTAATATCATTTTTGTAGCATTAATGGTTGCTGAGAAAATCGAGATTGAATTGGAAAAGATTTGAAAAAAAAAATAATACTTCTTTCATTTCATTCTAAGATTACTTCTATAATATATTATTCATAAACTATTATAGAATATATTATTATGTAGAATTTTATGCTCTTTCTAATGGAACTAATGCTATTTTTGTACCATTAATGGTTACTGAGAAAAGGCTGGATGAATTGGAAAAAATTTGGAAACTATGAAAAAAATATTCATAAATCTATAATTATTTCTAGAAAATATACTATTTAGAAACTATTAAATAATTTGTTATTATGCGGAATGTCATGCTCTTTCTAATGGTACTAATGTCATTTTTGTAGCATTAATGGTTGCTGAGAAAATCGAGATTGAATTGGAAAAGATTTGAAAAAAAAATTAATACTTCTTTCATTTCATTCTAAGATTACTCCTATAATATATTATTCATAAACTATTATAGAATATATTATTATGTAGAATTTTATGCTCTTTCTAATGGTACTAATGCTATTTTTGTACCATTAATGGTTACTGAGAAAAGGCTGGATGAATTGGAAAAAATTTGGAAACTATGAAAAAAATATTCATAAATCTATAATTATTTCTAGAAAATATACTATTTAGAAACTATTAAATAATTTGTTATTATGCGGAATTTCATGCTCTTTCTAATGGTACTAATGTCATTTTTGTAGCATTAATGGTTGCTGAGAAAATCGAGATTGAATTGGAAAAGATTTGAAAAAAAAATTAATACTTCTTTCATTTCATTCTAAGATTACTCCTATAATATATTATTCATAAACTATTATAGAATATATTATTATGTAGAATTTTATGCTCTTTCTAATGGTACTAATGCTATTTTTGTACCATTAATGGTTACTGAGAAAAGGCTGGATGAATTGGAAAAAATTTGGAAACTATGAAAAAAATATTCATACATCTATAATTATTTCTAGAAAATATACTATTTAGAAACTATTAAATAATTTGTTATTATGCGGAATTTCATGCTCTTTCTAATGGTACTAATGTCATTTTTGTAGCATTAATGGTTGCTGAGAAAATCGAGATTGAATTGGAAAAGATTTGAAAAAAAAAATAATACTTCTTTCATTTCATTCTAAGATTACTTCTATAATATATTATTCATAAACTATTATAGAATATATTATTATGTAGAATTTTATGCTCTTTCTAATGGTACTAATGCTATTTTTGTACCATTAATGGTTACTGAGAAAAGGTTGGATGAATTGGAAAAAATTTGGAAACTATGAAAAAAATATTCATAAATCTATAATTATTTCTAGAAAATATACTATTTAGAAACTATTAAATAAGTTGTTATTATGCGGAATGTCATGCTCTTTCTAATGGTACTAATGTCATTTTTGTAGCATTAATGGTTGCTGAGAAAATCGAGATTGAATTGGAAAAGATTTGAAAAAAAAATTAATACTTCTTTCATTTCATTCTAAGATTACTCCTATAATATATTATTCATAAACTATTATAGAATATATTATTATGTAGAATTTTATGCTCTTTCTAATGGTACTAATGCTATTTTTGTACCATTAATGGTTACTGAGAAAAGGCTGGATGAATTGGAAAAAATTTGGAAACTATGAAAAAAATATTCATAAATCTATAATTATTTCTAGAAAATATACTATTTAGAAACTATTAAATAATTTGTTATTATGCGGAATTTCATGCTCTTTCTAATGGTACTAATGTCATTTTTGTAGCATTAATGGTTGCTGAGAAAATCGAGATTGAATTGGAAAAGATTTGAAAAAAAAATTAATACTTCTTTCATTTCATTCTAAGATTACTCCTATAATATATTATTCATAAACTATTATAGAATATATTATTATGTAGAATTTTATGCTCTTTCTAATGGTACTAATGCTATTTTTGTACCATTAATGGTTACTGAGAAAAGGCTGGATGAATTGGAAAAAAATTGGAAACTATGAAAAAAATATTCATAAATCTATAATTATTTCTAGAAAATATACTATTTAGAAACTATTAAATAATTTGTTATTATGCGGAATGTCATGCTCTTTCTAATGGTACTAATGTCATTTATGTAGCATTAATGGTTGCTGAGAAAATCGAGATTGAATTGGAAAAGATTTGAAAAAAAAATTAATACTTCTTTCATTTCATTCTAAGATTACTCCTATAATATATTATTCATAAACTATTATAGAATATATTATTATGTAGAATTTTATGCTCTTTCTAATGGTAGTAATGCTATTTTTGTACCATTAATGGTTACTGAGAAAAGGCTGGATGAATTGGAAAAAATTTGGAAACTATGAAAAAAATATTCATAAATCTATAATTATTTCTAGAAAATATACTATTTAGAAACTATTAAATAATTTGTTATTATGCGGAATTTCATGCTCTTTCTAATGGTACTAATGTCATTTTTGTAGCATTAATGGTTGCTGAGAAAATCGAGATTGAATTGGAAAAGATTTGAAAAAAAAATTAATACTTCTTTCATTTCATTCTAAGATTACTCCTATAATATATTATTCATAAACTATTATAGAATATATTATTATGTAGAATTTTATGCTCTTTCTAATGGTACTAATGCTATTTTTGTACCATTAATGGTTACTGAGAAAAGGCTGGATGAATTGGAAAAAAATTGGAAACTATGAAAAAAATATTCATAAATCTATAATTATTTCTAGAAAATATACTATTAAATAATTTGTTATTATGCGGAATTTCATGCTCTTTCTAATGGTACTAATGTCATTTTTGTAGCATTAATGGTTGCTGAGAAAATCGAGATTGAATTGGAAAAGATTTGAAAAAAAAATTAATACTACTTTCATTTCATTCTAAGATTACTCCTATAATATATTATTCATAAACTATTATAGAATATATTATTATGTAGAATTTTATGGATGAATTGGAAAAAAATTGGAAACTATGAAAAAATATTCATAAATCTATAATTATTTCTAGAAAATATACTATTTAGAAACTATTAAATAATTTGTTATTATGCGGAATGTCATGCTCTTTCTAATGGTACTAATGTCATTTTTGTAGCATTAATGGTTGCTGAGAAAATCGAGATTGAATTGGAAAAGATTTGAAAAAAAAATTAATACTTCTTTCATTTCATTCTAAGATTACTCCTAAAATATTTTATTCATAAACTATTATAGAATATATTATTATGTAGAATTTTATGCTCTTTCTAATGGTACTAATGCTATTTTTGTACCATTAATGGTTACTGAGAAAAGGCTGGATGAATTGGAAAAAATTTGGAAACTATGAAAAAAATATTCATAAATCTATAATTATTTCTAGAAAATATACTATTTAGAAACTATTAAATAATTTGTTATTATGCGGAATGTCATGCTCTTTCTAATGGTACTAATGTCATTTTTGTAGCATTAATGGTTGCTGAGAAAATCGAGATTGAATTGGAAAAGATTTGAAAAAAAAATTAATACTTCTTTCATTTCATTCTAAGATTACTCCTATAATATATTATTCATAAACTATTATAGAATATATTATTATGTAGAATTTTATGGATGAATTGGAAAAAAATTGGAAACTATGAAAAAAATATTCATAAATCTATAATTATTTCTAGAAAATATACTATTTAGAAACTATTAAATAATTTGTTATTATGCGGAATGTCATGCTCTTTCTAATGGTACTAATGTCATTTTTGTAGCATTAATGGTTGCTGAGAAAATCGAGATTGAATTGGAAAAGATTTGAAAAAAAAATTAATACTTCTTTCATTTCATTCTAAGATTACTCCTATAATATATTATTCATAAACTATTATAGAATATATTATTATGTAGAATTTTATGCTCTTTCTAATGGTACTAATGCTATTTTTGTACCATTAATGGTTACTGAGAAAAGGCTGGATGAATTGGAAAAAATTTGGAAACTATGAAAAAAATATTCATACATCTATAATTATTTCTAGAAAATATACTATTTAGAAACTATTAAATAATTTGTTATTATGCAGAATTTCATGCTCTTTCTAATGGTACTAATATCATTTTTGTAGCATTAATGGTTGCTGAGAAAATCGAGATTGAATTGGAAAAGATTTGAAAAAAAAATTAATACTTCTTTCATTTCATTCTAAGATTACTTCTATAATATATTATTCATAAACTATTATAGAATATATTATTATGTAGAATTTTATGCTCTTTCTAATGGAACTAATGCTATTTTTGTACCATTAATGGTTACTGAGAAAAGGCTGGATGAATTGGAAAAAATTTGGAAACTATGAAAAAAATATTCATAAATCTATAATTATTTCTAGAAAATATACTATTTAGAAACTATTAAATAATTTGTTATTATGCGGAATGTCATGCTCTTTCTAATGGTACTAATGTCATTTTTGTAGCATTAATGGTTGCTGAGAAAATCGAGATTGAATTGGAAAAGATTTGAAAAAAAAATTAATACTTCTTTCATTTCATTCTAAGATTACTCCTAAAATATTTTATTCATAAACTATTATAGAATATATTATTATGTAGAATTTTATGCTCTTTCTAATGGTACTAATGCTATTTTTGTACCATTAATGGTTACTGAGAAAAGGCTGGATGAATTGGAAAAAATTTGGAAACTATGAAAAAAATATTCATAAATCTATAATTATTTCTAGAAAATATACTATTTAGAAACTATTAAATAATTTGTTATTATGCGGAATGTCATGCTCTTTCTAATGGTACTAATGTCATTTTTGTAGCATTAATGGTTGCTGAGAAAATCGAGATTGAATTGGAAAAGATTTGAAAAAAAAATTAATACTTCTTTCATTTCATTCTAAGATTACTCCTATAATATATTATTCATAAACTATTATAGAATATATTATTATGTAGAATTTTATGGATGAATTGGAAAAAAATTGGAAACTATGAAAAAAATATTCATAAATCTATAATTATTTCTAGAAAATATACTATTTAGAAACTATTAAATAATTTGTTATTATGCGGAATGTCATGCTCTTTCTAATGGTACTAATGTCATTTTTGTAGCATTAATGGTTGCTGAGAAAATCGAGATTGAATTGGAAAAGATTTGAAAAAAAAATTAATACTTCTTTCATTTCATTCTAAGATTACTCCTATAATATATTATTCATAAACTATTATAGAATATATTATTATGTAGAATTTTATGCTCTTTCTAATGGAACTAATGCTATTTTTGTACCATTAATGGTTACTGAGAAAAGGCTGGATGAATTGGAAAAAATTTGGAAACTATGAAAAAAATATTCATACATCTATAATTATTTCTAGAAAATATACTATTTAGAAACTATTAAATAATTTGTTATTATGCGGAATTTCATGCTCTTTCTAATGGTACTAATATCATTTTTGTAGCATTAATGGTTGCTGAGAAAATCGAGATTGAATTGGAAAAGATTTGAAAAAAAAAATAATACTTCTTTCATTTCATTCTAAGATTACTTCTATAATATATTATTCATAAACTATTATAGAATATATTATTATGTAGAATTTTATGCTCTTTCTAATGGAACTAATGCTATTTTTGTACCATTAATGGTTACTGAGAAAAGGCTGGATGAATTGGAAAAAATTTGGAAACTATGAAAAAAATATTCATAAATCTATAATTATTTCTAGAAAATATACTATTTAGAAACTATTAAATAATTTGTTATTATGCGGAATTTCATGCTCTTTCTAATGGTACTAATGTCATTTTTGTAGCATTAATGGTTGCTGAGAAAATCGAGATTGAATTGGAAAAGATTTGAAAAAAAAATTAATACTTCTTTCATTTCATTCTAAGATTACTCCTATAATATATTATTCATAAACTATTATAGAATATATTATTATGTAGAATTTTATGGATGAATTGGAAAAAAATTGGAAACTATGAAAAAAATATTCATAAATCTATAATTATTTCTAGAAAATATACTATTTAGAAACTATTAAATAATTTGTTATTATGCGGAATGTCATGCTCTTTCTAATGGTACTAATGTCATTTTTGTAGCATTAATGGTTGCTGAGAAAATCGAGATTGAATTGGAAAAGATTTGAAAAAAAAATTAATACTTCTTTCATTTCATTCTAAGATTACTCCTATAATATATTATTCATAAACTATTATAGAATATATTATTATGTAGAATTTTATGCTCTTTCTAATGGAACTAATGCTATTTTTGTACCATTAATGGTTACTGAGAAAAGGCTGGATGAATTGGAAAAAATTTGGAAACTATGAAAAAAATATTCATACATCTATAATTATTTCTAGAAAATATACTATTTAGAAACTATTAAATAATTTGTTATTATGCGGAATTTCATGCTCTTTCTAATGGTACTAATATCATTTTTGTAGCATTAATGGTTGCTGAGAAAATCGAGATTGAATTGGAAAAGATTTGAAAAAAAAAATAATACTTCTTTCATTTCATTCTAAGATTACTTCTATAATATATTATTCATAAACTATTATAGAATATATTATTATGTAGAATTTTATGCTCTTTCTAATGGAACTAATGCTATTTTTGTACCATTAATGGTTACTGAGAAAAGGCTGGATGAATTGGAAAAAATTTGGAAACTATGAAAAAAATATTCATAAATCTATAATTATTTCTAGAAAATATACTATTTAGAAACTATTAAATAATTTGTTATTATGCGGAATTTCATGCTCTTTCTAATGGTACTAATGTCATTTTTGTAGCATTAATGGTTGCTGAGAAAATCGAGATTGAATTGGAAAAGATTTGAAAAAAAAATTAATACTTCTTTCATTTCATTCTAAGATTACTCCTATAATATATTATTCATAAACTATTATAGAATATATTATTATGTAGAATTTTATGCTCTTTCTAATGGTACTAATGCTATTTTTGTACCATTAATGGTTACTGAGAAAAGGCTGGATGAATTGGAAAAAATTTGGAAACTATGAAAAAAATATTCATACATCTATAATTATTTCTAGAAAATATACTATTTAGAAACTATTAAATAATTTGTTATTATGCGGAATTTCATGCTCTTTCTAATGGTACTAATGTCATTTTTGTAGCATTAATGGTTGCTGAGAAAATCGAGATTGAATTGGAAAAGATTTGAAAAAAAAATTAATACTTCTTTCATTTCATTCTAAGATTACTTCTATAATATATTATTCATAAACTATTATAGAATATATTATTATGTAGAATTTTATGCTCTTTCTCATGGTACTAATGCTATTTTTGTACCATTAATGGTTACTGAGAAAAGGCTGGATGAATTGGAAAAAATTTGGAAACTATGAAAAAAATATTCATAAATCTATAATTATTTCTAGAAAATATACTATTTAGAAACTATTAAATAAGTTGTTATTATGCGGAATGTCATGCTCTTTCTAATGGTACTAATGTCATTTTTGTAGCATTAATGGTTGCTGAGAAAATCGAGATTGAATTGGAAAAGATTTGAAAAAAAAATTAATACTTCTTTCATTTCATTCTAAGATTACTCCTAAAATATTTTATTCATAAACTATTATAGAATATATTATTATGTAGAATTTTATGCTCTTTCTAATGGTACTAATGCTATTTTTGTACCATTAATGGTTACTGAGAAAAGGCTGGATGAATTGGAAAAAATTTGGAAACTATGAAAAAAATATTCATAAATCTATAATTATTTCTAGAAAATATACTATTTAGAAACTATTAAATAATTTGTTATTATGCGGAATGTCATGCTCTTTCTAATGGTACTAATGTCATTTTTGTAGCATTAATGGTTGCTGAGAAAATCGAGATTGAATTGGAAAAGATTTGAAAAAAAAATTAATACTTCTTTCATTTCATTCTAAGATTACTCCTATAATATATTATTCATAAACTATTATAGAATATATTATTATGTAGAATTTTATGGATGAATTGGAAAAAAATTGGAAACTATGAAAAAAATATTCATAAATCTATAATTATTTCTAGAAAATATACTATTTAGAAACTATTAAATAATTTGTTATTATGCGGAATGTCATGCTCTTTCTAATGGTACTAATGTCATTTTTGTAGCATTAATGGTTGCTGAGAAAATCGAGATTGAATTGGAAAAGATTTGAAAAAAAAATTAATACTTCTTTCATTTCATTCTAAGATTACTCCTATAATATATTATTCATAAACTATTATAGAATATATTATTATGTAGAATTTTATGCTCTTTCTAATGGAACTAATGCTATTTTTGTACCATTAATGGTTACTGAGAAAAGGCTGGATGAATTGGAAAAAATTTGGAAACTATGAAAAAAATATTCATACATCTATAATTATTTCTAGAAAATATACTATTTAGAAACTATTAAATAATTTGTTATTATGCGGAATTTCATGCTCTTTCTAATGGTACTAATATCATTTTTGTAGCATTAATGGTTGCTGAGAAAATCGAGATTGAATTGGAAAAGATTTGAAAAAAAAAATAATACTTCTTTCATTTCATTCTAAGATTACTTCTATAATATATTATTCATAAACTATTATAGAATATATTATTATGTAGAATTTTATGCTCTTTCTAATGGAACTAATGCTATTTTTGTACCATTAATGGTTACTGAGAAAAGGCTGGATGAATTGGAAAAAATTTGGAAACTATGAAAAAAATATTCATAAATCTATAATTATTTCTAGAAAATATACTATTTAGAAACTATTAAATAATTTGTTATTATGCGGAATTTCATGCTCTTTCTAATGGTACTAATGTCATTTTTGTAGCATTAATGGTTGCTGAGAAAATCGAGATTGAATTGGAAAAGATTTGAAAAAAAAATTAATACTTCTTTCATTTCATTCTAAGATTACTCCTATAATATATTATTCATAAACTATTATAGAATATATTATTATGTAGAATTTTATGCTCTTTCTAATGGTACTAATGCTATTTTTGTACCATTAATGGTTACTGAGAAAAGGCTGGATGAATTGGAAAAAATTTGGAAACTATGAAAAAAATATTCATACATCTATAATTATTTCTAGAAAATATACTATTTAGAAACTATTAAATAATTTGTTATTATGCGGAATTTCATGCTCTTTCTAATGGTACTAATGTCATTTTTGTAGCATTAATGGTTGCTGAGAAAATCGAGATTGAATTGGAAAAGATTTGAAAAAAAAATTAATACTTCTTTCATTTCATTCTAAGATTACTTCTATAATATATTATTCATAAACTATTATAGAATATATTATTATGTAGAATTTTATGCTCTTTCTCATGGTACTAATGCTATTTTTGTACCATTAATGGTTACTGAGAAAAGGCTGGATGAATTGGAAAAAATTTGGAAACTATGAAAAAAATATTCATAAATCTATAATTATTTCTAGAAAATATACTATTTAGAAACTATTAAATAAGTTGTTATTATGCGGAATGTCATGCTCTTTCTAATGGTACTAATGTCATTTTTGTAGCATTAATGGTTGCTGAGAAAATCGAGATTGAATTGGAAAAGATTTGAAAAAAAAATTAATACTTCTTTCATTTCATTCTAAGATTACTCCTATAATATATTATTCATAAACTATTATAGAATATATTATTATGTAGAATTTTATGCTCTTTCTAATGGTACTAATGCTATTTTTGTACCATTAATGGTTACTGAGAAAAGGCTGGATGAATTGGAAAAAATTTGGAAACTATGAAAAAAATATTCATACATCTATAATTATTTCTAGAAAATATACTATTTAGAAACTATTAAATAATTTGTTATTATGCGGAATTTCATGCTCTTTCTAATGGTACTAATATCATTTTTGTAGCATTAATGGTTGCTGAGAAAATCGAGATTGAATTGGAAAAGATTTGAAAAAAAAATTAATACTTCTTTCATTTCATTCTAAGATTACTTCTATAATATATTATTCATAAACTATTATAGAATATATTATTATGTAGAATTTTATGCTCTTTCTAATGGAACTAATGCTATTTTTGTACCATTAATGGTTACTGAGAAAAGGCTGGATGAATTGGAAAAAATTTGGAAACTATGAAAAAAATATTCATAAATCTATAATTATTTCTAGAAAATATACTATTTAGAAACTATTAAATAATTTGTTATTATGCGGAATGTCATGCTCTTTCTAATGGTACTAATGTCATTTTTGTAGCATTAATGGTTGCTGAGAAAATCGAGATTGAATTGGAAAAGATTTGAAAAAAAAATTAATACTTCTTTCATTTCATTCTAAGATTACTCCTAAAATATTTTATTCATAAACTATTATAGAATATATTATTATGTAGAATTTTATGCTCTTTCTAATGGTACTAATGCTATTTTTGTACCATTAATGGTTACTGAGAAAAGGCTGGATGAATTGGAAAAAATTTGGAAACTATGAAAAAAATATTCATAAATCTATAATTATTTCTAGAAAATATACTATTTAGAAACTATTAAATAATTTGTTATTATGCGGAATGTCATGCTCTTTCTAATGGTACTAATGTCATTTTTGTAGCATTAATGGTTGCTGAGAAAATCGAGATTGAATTGGAAAAGATTTGAAAAAAAAATTAATACTTCTTTCATTTCATTCTAAGATTACTCCTATAATATATTATTCATAAACTATTATAGAATATATTATTATGTAGAATTTTATGAATGAATTGGAAAAAAATTGGAAACTATGAAAAAAATATTCATAAATCTATAATTATTTCTAGAAAATATACTATTTAGAAACTATTAAATAATTTGTTATTATGCGGAATGTCATGCTCTTTCTAATGGTACTAATGTCATTTTTGTAGCATTAATGGTTGCTGAGAAAATCGAGATTGAATTGGAAAAGATTTGAAAAAAAAATTAATACTTCTTTCATTTCATTCTAAGATTACTCCTATAATATATTATTCATAAACTATTATAGAATATATTATTATGTAGAATTTTATGCTCTTTCTAATGGTACTAATGCTATTTTTGTACCATTAATGGTTACTGAGAAAAGGCTGGATGAATTGGAAAAAATTTGGAAACTATGAAAAAAATATTCATAAATCTATAATTATTTCTAGAAAATATACTATTTAGAAACTATTAAATAATTTGTTATTATGCGGAATTTCATGCTCTTTCTAATGGTACTAATGTCATTTTTGTAGCATTAATGGTTGCTGAGAAAATCGAGATTGAATTGGAAAAGATTTGAAAAAAAAATTAATACTTCTTTCATTTCATTCTAAGATTACTCCTATAATATATTATTCATAAACTATTATAGAATATATTATTATGTAGAATTTTATGCTCTTTCTAATGGTACTAATGCTATTTTTGTACCATTAATGGTTACTGAGAAAAGGCTGGATGAATTGGAAAAAATTTGGAAACTATGAAAAAAATATTCATACATCTATAATTATTTCTAGAAAATATACTATTTAGAAACTATTAAATAATTTGTTATTATGCGGAATTTCATGCTCTTTCTAATGGTACTAATGTCATTTTTGTAGCATTAATGGTTGCTGAGAAAATCGAGATTGAATTGGAAAAGATTTGAAAAAAAAATTAATACTTCTTTCATTTCATTCTAAGATTACTTCTATAATATATTATTCATAAACTATTATAGAATATATTATTATGTAGAATTTTATGCTCTTTCTCATGGTACTAATGCTATTTTTGTACCATTAATGGTTACTGAGAAAAGGCTGGATGAATTGGAAAAAATTTGGAAACTATGAAAAAAATATTCATAAATCTATAATTATTTCTAGAAAATATACTATTTAGAAACTATTAAATAAGTTGTTATTATGCGGAATGTCATGCTCTTTCTAATGGTACTAATGTCATTTTTGTAGCATTAATGGTTGCTGAGAAAATCGAGATTGAATTGGAAAAGATTTGAAAAAAAAATTAATACTTCTTTCATTTCATTCTAAGATTACTCCTATAATATATTATTCATAAACTATTATAGAATATATTATTATGTAGAATTTTATGCTCTTTCTAATGGTACTAATGCTATTTTTGTACCATTAATGGTTACTGAGAAAAGGCTGGATGAATTGGAAAAAATTTGGAAACTATGAAAAAAATATTCATACATCTATAATTATTTCTAGAAAATATACTATTTAGAAACTATTAAATAATTTGTTATTATGCGGAATTTCATGCTCTTTCTAATGGTACTAATATCATTTTTGTAGCATTAATGGTTGCTGAGAAAATCGAGATTGAATTGGAAAAGATTTGAAAAAAAAAATAATACTTCTTTCATTTCATTCTAAGATTACTTCTATAATATATTATTCATAAACTATTATAGAATATATTATTATGTAGAATTTTATGCTCTTTCTAATGGAACTAATGCTATTTTTGTACCATTAATGGTTACTGAGAAAAGGCTGGATGAATTGGAAAAAATTTGGAAACTATGAAAAAAATATTCATAAATCTATAATTATTTCTAGAAAATATACTATTTAGAAACTATTAAATAATTTGTTATTATGCGGAATGTCATGCTCTTTCTAATGGTACTAATGTCATTTTTGTAGCATTAATGGTTGCTGAGAAAATCGAGATTGAATTGGAAAAGATTTGAAAAAAAAATTAATACTTCTTTCATTTCATTCTAAGATTACTCCTAAAATATTTTATTCATAAACTATTATAGAATATATTATTATGTAGAATTTTATGCTCTTTCTAATGGTACTAATGCTATTTTTGTACCATTAATGGTTACTGAGAAAAGGCTGGATGAATTGGAAAAAATTTGGAAACTATGAAAAAAATATTCATAAATCTATAATTATTTCTAGAAAATATACTATTTAGA